>JAQGCC010005808.1:0-11035 GCA_034698905.1 Xestoiulus laeticollis
TAGGGGTACTCAAGTTCATCATCGTACATCTGAGATTTCGTATTATTTCGTAAACAGGCTCGTGCGTTCTAAAAATCTATAAAATGGGTTCTAAAAAACGATTTTTAGTTCTAAAAATCTATCCCGTGTGTTTTAAAGATGTTTTAAAGTTTACAAGATGTACGATAATGAATTAAGTATCGATAATGAAGAGTACCCCTAATGTATCTAGTTATTGATATCACAAAAGTCAAGAAATGGCACTATTGGCACACTCCACCAGCTTTGCATCTATGCATGGTAATGGGTAATTCCTTGAGTTGTCAGGGAAATGGTATACAACATGTAGACTTGAAATATTCAGGTAAAATGATGCATTCTGAAAAAGTCATGGATTCAATTGTATATCTAGCCATTGATATCACAAAAGCCCAGAAATGGCACACTCCACCAACTCTGCATCTATAAAATGGGGAATCTATATATACAATGGGGAATATACACTTAAAATATTCAGGGCGAAATGATGCATTCTGAAAAAGTTAGGGATTCAACCACCAACCATGCATCTATAGAAATGGGGAATTTCTGGGATTAATGTCACGGAAATTGTATATCCTAGAAATTTCAAGAAAAGAGACGAATTCTGAATAAGACTTAACAATTCATGGATCCAATATGTACATGCATGTACATGTATATCCGGTTATATAGGTGTCATAAGTCAAAATAATAGCACACTCCACCAACTCAGCATCTATAGATGCAGAGTTTTCCAATTTCTGTATAGAGAATTTGGAAATTCCATTTTAACTCATCTTGACATCATTTTACCTAAATACATCTGATTTTTTACACGTTTTTAGCCAAAAAATATTTTGTTCGTCTATTCATTCAACTATATATGAATGGCACGAATATTCGAAAACCTAATAATAAAAAGTGCTAATTAGTTATGACTATAGATTCAGATAAGAAAAGGGAAGACATGCAGCTTAGTAATTTATAATCCCAACTTGAGTTCAGCCTGGTAATTAGCTGAATATTGTAAATGTGACATGTATTCTGGAACAATTTCTACAAGACAAAACTGGTTTACAAGATTTACACTTTAATTAAAACACAAGTGTTCCCATGGAATGTTGCACTTGCAAGAAATATCAACCGATTGTCATTGAAGTTAACAGTTCTAGCATTGATACAGCTTGGAAATACCCCTTGTCTGGTTGTAACCGAATCACATTCACTATATACTAGCTTGCTGAAAAGCTTCACATGTAAAAACTTCTTTTTCCCCATGCATCAACCCCCTCCTTTCCTGACTGGTTAATTATTCAAGGCGCTCCAGCATCGGCGGTTTTACCAAAAACGAGCAATCATAAATGGATGGGGCTAAATTAGATAAAACTACATTGATTTCGCCCGTAATGTCCCAGGCGAGTTGCGAGCCCGGGCTTAAAACAAATGAACTGAAAAATAGATGGGCGGGGGAGGAGATAATGGCGGCCATGCATAATGCGCTTTAAGAGGCAACACGGCGGGGAATCTCGGAAAAAAAAAGTGATGCTGGAAGCATAGACTTTGAATGATTTTTCGAAATATTCATATTAAAAAGGGAGGGCTAAGGGGGAGGGATGAATGCGAAATTTTGAAGCAAAAGGCTCGGGGTGCATTCATATATACACGATGCGAAACCCGATCTTCGTTGCGTTTTTTTCTAATTCTCAATTTGACTTTCATTCGCCTGGCAAACCGCATAAATTATGCATTACCCCCACATTTCGATAATCAGATTTTTTGCCAATAGAAAAATGCGGAGTTAGTGAACCCCTCTGTGCAAATGCTTTTCAATACAGAGTGCCCTTTACAAAAGTTTTTAGCAATTAAGATCCAAGTGTTTCGTGTTCCAATATGGCGTCCGATTTGGACATTTAAATGCTTTCTTGCATGCATGCATGTTTTAATTCTTCACCTATCTTAACATGCATACTACTTGGCTATTCTTGCGCGTTAAGTAAAAATGCCTAATATTGAGCGTCATTTATTGTAATCTTAGGTGTGGTCTTACAAAAAAAATTTTGGTCTTAAAGTGTCTTAAGATATACCAGATAATGCAGCAGAAGGTGTATTAATCTTGTCTTGTCACTTATAATAAGATGAAGTTGTCAAACTTCTTCAAACCTCAAACTTCAATCAGTCTTCAAACTTCCTTAGGGTATAAAAGTGCACACACACAAAAGTTGGGTTAAATTCAACCCAATATTGAGTGCTATACGGATATACCAACATTGGGTTGAAGTTAAGTTTAAGAACCGAATGTTGGGTTAAATCTACCCAACATGCTGGGTTAATTTATACCCTACATGCTGAGTTAATTTCTACCCAACATTTGGTTGTTACACTTAAATTAAACCCAAAGTTAACCCAATGTTGGTTTGTCTATAAATAGCACTCAATATTCGGTTGAATTAAACCCAAATTTTTTTTGTGTGTCTTTTTTTTCAGAAATTTAACTTTAATTTTGCATATTACTGTATGAATGGCACAACATAACCGTATTTACATTGAAAGATAGCTGCTTAACCGTCACGTGAAATATATAGGTGGACTGATCGAAACAACGAATTTGAGATGCAGTTGAATTAATATCTATATATAGATAATCAATTAAGGATATGCTGGCCAACTAGACTTTTAACAATTTGCAAAACGAATTATCAATATACATGTATATATATAGTCATCTGGCAACCTCATGCCATCTAGATTAGGACCTTGCAATTACAATAATTGAGTAGTTTTTTCAAGAATCGTTGCTTACTTTACCTGATGACGAATTACTAATTCCCAACTGTATAATTATTTCAAAATTAAGACTAAGACAGACACTTTTTTAGTTTTACTAATTGTATTAAACTTTTTCTTAAGAGTCTTAGTCTATAGCTTTCTCTATAAAGACTTTATAAGATTAAGTTCTATGTAGGCCAACATGCATATATACGCACTGTGATTGAAATGTAATGAAACCTGCTAACAATGACCACACAAAAAATGGCAAAATGATCGTTTTATACTGAGAATTTGTATGAAAGAAAACATACATATACAGGTAGATACTAAAGCCAAATTAAGATAAATGGTCACTATATATGCAGAGGTGGTCACTTTATCAGGTTTTACTTTATCTGCCTTGAAGGACGGTTCAGTATAAGAAACAGATTTCAATATTACATTTTATATATTTATTTGGATAAAAATACTTGTACCATTTGATAACTTGAAACTTCATTAGAAATTCTTAAAAACCCTAAGGTATACAGTATTTCATAACCCCTATTTTTTAGAGTGTATATGTATACAGCTTCATTAAAAATTTGTAAGACCTTAATCATTTTCACTATGTCTTCAAATGGAGATCAAAGTTATTCCAACATGGAACGTCTGTCATTCCGGTACCACATGGCCAAATACTCGATCTTGGCAATCACGATCAGTATCCTCTTCATTGATTTTTCATAGATGTGAGCCCGACTTTATTTGGCAACGAATACATAACAAAACTCGAAGAAGAAAAAAGGTGTAACGGGTCGGGATTCGAACCTGGATTCGGCGATTTATGCTAAATTATGTAGATTCGCTTGCTTTGAATTCGCATTGCCGCCAGCCTGCGTGTATCAGATTTGTAAACGAGCATCCCCCAAACACCTCGACGTAAAATTGGAGCTCGGAAGCCAGTTGGCTGCCGGCAAAAATCTCAACCCGACCATTTTTCCAACACGACTTTCGCGTAACGATCGGCTGCGGAGCGAAAAGGGAAATCAAAATGGTTATTTAAGGCAAAACGCATCAAATGCAGAGAAATCGGGATTCGATTGAAAGGCGGCCATGGCTTCTGGAAACCCTATTTTATGCATTTTTTATCGATAGTTGGCAAGTTCAACTCGGCCATTGCTGCAGCTTCTTAAGTGCCAGCCCTGATGGAAACTCGTAACGGGGTTCCTGGCCCCCTGAAATGGCCCCTGGAGGAGCCATACGGAGGAAGCGATCAACGCATTTGCGTTTTTGCTCAATTTGGGCATGGATTCGTGAGTGGCCAATCCCTGCACTCGTTTGGAGGAGGCGATATTTCTTACCCCTGTAGGTGGCGCTGATGGAGGCCAAAGGTCCAACCATTGAGGAACTTGTATCAGAAAAACTTCTTTTTTTTAATATACATTATTAAAAGAGTTTGGAAGTGATGTTTGGATAATACCTCTTGTGTTATATCACCAATGTATAGTCTTGTTAAGACTGTAAACCCTTGTTTGGAATTAAGCCTATCTGAGGAAAGAAAAAGCGATATTTGAGAAAATTCCCAAAGGGATTTTTTTAAATATTTTTTTTAATAAACAAGGGTTTTTGAGAAATGGAGATAAATTTAAATGAATATATAAGACACAAAAATAGTCTTATTATCAAATTGCTCCCAACCACTCACAAATATCTGTATATTAATATATTCACATCAAACACGTGTATTGTCAAAATATAATATATTCACATCAAATACACGTATTGTCAAAATAGCTAGGCCAATTTACAACGTACTTGATTATTACTCTGATTTATACTTGGATGTAATGGGACTCATATTCACCATACATGTTGTGTTCTGTCGGTCAAACAGAAAATTGGCTCCTCTCAGCCTCCGTCACTACGAACTTAGCCGAATTTGGATAATCTAATGTTATGTGATGACAACACTTTCTTTTTTTAACCTTTATATCAACTTGGGTCTATTCGTTTGAACATCTTCGAGATTATTTTTGACTAACTTGAACATGTCCTAGAGATCTCAAATTTTGTATACAAGTCTGCCCCATCTAATACTATTACGACCATTCATTTTTTACTTTTACAAAAAAAAAAAATACTATAGCAAACGAAAAAACAGAGTACACAGCCCTTAACTCGCGATTTGCGATGACGTTCCTCCTTTGGGTTAGAGATTTTAAATAGGCCAATAAGCTTCAGTGTGCCACTCTGCGGGCTTCCCTGCGAGTTGGCGGTGGGTATGACCCGCTCGAGAGCTCCATTCTGCTACTGCTTGGAAAGGTTTTACTCGAAAATCGAAGTATTTTTCACTATGTTTTCACGTAGCATGTATTCAGATACAAGAGGGATTGAGCAGGTTTCCTTTAATCTTAACAAGAACGATAAACGCTTACGCATGCGCATCAATAAGTTATGCGCTGTAAAAGTCGTTATGCTCCTCAAAGACGTTGTGATATCACGTTAAAATAATGAAAATATCGTCTGTCCTCAACCATAAACTCATTAACTTCGTCCCCACGCATGCACATTGGCAAACCTGCTCAATCCCTATACAACCAGGGAACTGGATAAATGCCAAGTGTGCGTGTCACCCCCTGTTGGTGTTTTAGAGTTTAGACTATCATTGTTTTCCAACTTATAGCCACAACATTTTACTCTGAATGTTGCCATGTTTTAAATTGACTTGCTAAGGGCAGGTTGCACCAACTGAGGGGAAAATCTAAGATTTACTAACCTCGGGTTAAAATATAACTTATGATTAACCTCCAAGTTAGCAGTATGTGTTGCTCTAATTAACCCTTGATAAAATAACCCTGGGTTATGGAACCCATGTTTAGCAATGTAGAAAAAAATGGCCTCCATCTAATTCTAGAATATTAACCTGAGGTTAACCCTGCCTATTGGCTGGGTTAACCTTTCTCTCCATTTTTTCATTAAGTTAACCTAGTGTGTAACACTAGGTTAACAGTTGAATAGTGTTGAATAGTGTTTAACAGGTTGAATAGTGTGTAACACTAAGTTAACCCTAGGTTATTCTTAACCTTTGTTGGTGCAACCGGCATTAAAGGTGCCATAACCACCATGGGTTGAATACATGCTTGTGAAGGTAAAATATACACCATTGCATCATATTACCTTTTCACTCAAGCTACATGTGAATTAAGGTGCAAGAAAAAAAAAGATCCTCGTCATTTCTGCTCATGAAACATGTGCTTCTCCTTGCTTCTTCATGTTATTGAAATAAAGAGGCACGAGTGTATACAGCGCCTGCCCCTCCCTGTGTCAACGTCAACACACGGGAGCTGTGGTGTCTCAGTGTCGGTAAAACGTATTGTAGGAATGATTAATAACACTCGGATATGATACACATACTCATGATAGCCCCAAATGCAACGCGGTGGGCTGGCTGCATGGGGAATGTGTGAAGTGAATCCTAGCATCATTTTCACCTAGACAGCCGCCTCCCCCATGAGGAGTGGGGGAGTAGTGTGCGTTTGATGATGATGGAGGGGCATGCCGCTTTGTTGGGCCGCATGCCTCTCAGGGGCTGATAGCGGGGTGCGGCCGCGCACTGACAGGTACAAATGCCCAGAAGGGGAATTCCCCCAGGGTACTCATCTACGCCTGGCACCTGTGGCTGGGAAATGAGATATGCGCGGCGCCGCCCTGCGTGTTAATTGCGTTGCGCGGAGGCCGGTTAGCCACCATTTTGTCCGCGTCATGCATGCGTCTGTCAACCGACGGGTTCTTGGCGGCAACACCCTGCCCCGACCGCACGCGTTGGGTCCCAAGGGATTCCTCATTTGCATGGATCATGGCTAACGGGGGATTAACAATGTGACGATGAAGGGGATGCACCTCGATGGACACTATATGATAGTCGTCTGCATGGTTTTGGGAAATGTCCAGTTGTGCCATCTTGCATGGCGAACGTGGGTGGCGCACCCACGATGATCTCACAAGATATTTTTTTAGTTGAGATTTTGACGTTGTTATTTACAAACTCTGATATTGAGCCCCAGGCCAGACTATAGGCTGTTTCCGCGCGGATGGCTAGCCTCAAACAGGGATTCTAATTATAATAGTCCATTTTTATATAATTTTTAATATATTATTATCTCGTGGGAAAATTCTATTGCGATTAGGAGCCCTGCTTGAGGCTAGCCATCCGCGCGGAAACAGCCTATATTCTGACCAGGAGCTAAACCAATGTTAAAATGCGTATTAGTGACATACTCAGGCGTTTGAGCAGAATTGAGCCAAACTCTTTTAGTAAACCTCGTGTTCTGCTCAAAGATATATGAAAGTTTATGAAAGCCCAAAAACCACGTGACCATATCAACACCCTGATTCACCCACCTTCAGGTAACAATCTCACTATTAATATTAAGGACACAAACATCGTCACAACCTCCAGTTGAGCATGACCACATCCAACACATAATTTGATCTTGTGTGGCACTATCAGCATCATGTAATGTTGAGCAATCATGTGATGCTTGTGTTCTTATTAGAGTATATAATAGTGATGTTTTTAATTGAAGATGGACTTTTAGGCAGAAAAGAAATAGATTTTATATAAACTGGCTGCATAATTATTTTTTAAATGACTTAACACAATATGATTTGATCGAAGAATGGAGAGGGATATAATCGTTTATGTAAATGGTTTTTCATATTGGACTGGTCTTGGGACTTTTGTGAGGCTCTCTGGAACCCGGCCAGATCTAATTCATTCAGAGTTCTTAAAATAAACCTTGAGGTACCATTAAGACCATTTTAGGAAAATCTGCATATCTCGTTACAAAATAAGTTTGATGAAAAATGCATAAAACTATGCATCTTTCCTTCGTGTTACAATCAAACATGCAATTAACATGTGTATTCCAATTATAAATTTAGTCCATATCTTAAATTAAACGCACTTTTAGAACATGTTTGTGATGTTTAATTCCACATAAATGACCAGATGCCATTTGATTACAGCTCTTCTAATTTATTACATGTATTATTGTTATATGACTGTTATGATTTTTGAATTCGTTATTGCTGATTTGATGCGGGGGTTCTGAACCCGCACGAGCCATTCACTTTTAATTTTCGTAATGAATTTTGGCCAGGTGGATTGATTCGCACCAGGTTAATTAGCAAGAGTGGACCAATCTGAGGGTTTCAACAACAGGGCAAATCTCGAAATCCAAGGGGGAATAACAGAATCGGACATGGGTTTTTACTTAACAATATTGGCAATATTTTTTTTGCAGTACTATACCGTTTCCATCGTAATCCATCGTAAAATCTAGGCAGGACGGTTATGCAAAACAGAACCGAATTCAATCTGCCAAAGACCACAGTGGATCCATTTTCATTTGCAGGGCTTTTAATGGCATCTTGTATCGCGTAATTTGCGGAATATTCATGAAGGCTCTTATGGGACACGTGATGGATGACCAGTGGTTGAAAAAGGTGCACACGCGATCCCCCATCTGCGGGGGTGAACTGCGGTTACGATGTCCGAAGTACCCCACAACACCCTCCTCCAACCCCATAGATTCATCATGGCGTGCTAGCACGAAATCCACGTTGGTGCAACACGATAAAAAAAACGTATCTCGTTCGGATTGCCATCGACAAAACCCATTCCGTTTAGAGCTTTTTACTTCAGGGGTTAATTCGGGGTGAGGCATTAGAAGAGACGGGCATTGATAGTCGTAATTCCCCCGGCTGCCTTTAATTGATTTTGGAAGCAGTGATTAGTTTAGGCACGGAAGCCTTTTGCTGGTGAGCTACGGCGGCGCTGATTCTGGAACGATGCCGAAACGGTGATCTGGTTTTGGAATGACTTTGATGATGTTTAGGAACGTAAGTCTTGTTGTTGGTCAGCATGGATTGAGCAGCGATGATTGGGTCATGACCTTCTTTTGGTTGGTTTTTCAGACTTTGATCTGGTCATGGGATGATCGGTTTTTGAAACGTACATTATGTAATGACGATGTATGAATATTCTGGTGTGTTGTTCTGATTATGGGGTGGTGCTGAGACGGAATTTGTATAGCTTATTAGTTTAGGAACATGTTGATCAGGATGGTTCGCAGCGACGTAGGCTGAGGGAACAAATTTCTGGTTTGACCGACACAACACAGCATGCCTGATTACCCATCATTACATGTGAAATTAAAGCTAATAGATGAAGCGTTATTACAACACTCTTGCATTGGCGCCACAACACAGAACATCATAAGCTCAGCTAGCCAACTCAAGCCACCGTCAACTAAGCTTAGCGTGGCTAAGGTACACGATATATTCCTTTTTTTCTTTCAGAAAAATTCTTGAAAGTCAGGGAGCATTACACGAGGGAGGCACTTACACGAATTAATACGATATGCTGAAGCTAGCTGGTCTTGTGATAATCTTGTTTTACATTGTGGGGTATAAATATCCTATGATAAGCGATGATCTGATTATGGGATGACGTTGAAGTGAAATTTGTCGGTTATTAGTTTGTAATATGTTTTTGATGACTGTACAGCACTGATGGAGCAACACACACAAAAAAGTTAGGTTAAATTCAACCCAATTTTGAGTGCTATATTGACATACCAACATTGGGTTAACTTTAAGTATAACAACCAAATGTTACCCAACGTTGGGTAACCTGTGTTAATAACTGTGACCCAACGTTGGGTAGCTTTTTTCCCATCACTTGGTTGTTACACTTAAATTCAACCATATGTTAACCCAATGTTGGCATGTCCATATAGCACTCAATAGGGGGTTGAATTTAACCCAACTTTTTGTGTGAACTCTTTAACAAACCTGTGGCTTGTATGCTATTGGAAGATTATTGAAGCAATGTCTGTTCTTGTTATTGGATGACTTCGCATTTTTAATCATGCCTATGGCAGTATCCAACAGGAGTCATGCTTTTGTTATGCACGTATGCATGCAATATAATCTTGCTATACCATTTGTCAAAGCGTGTTTATTGGTGCATCAGCAAATGCTATTACGTATATATTATGCCTGTCAGAAGATTTTGCAGCTACTACCACCGAAACGTCAATTTTTCAGCATGGGTTAGCGAGTGAATGCAAACCTGATCACAATAACGTTTTTTTTTTTTTTTTTTTGCTATAAAGTAATAAACTCGCAGAATCTTGTCCCCAATCCTGAGGCCGATTTCGTGCCATTTCAGCTCCACCACGCTGTTTTCTGTTTCGAGAATAATAATGCAGCAACGAGCATCTCATCTAGAGGTCCATCCCATGCAAAACTCATATCTGAAATTGTCCAGATGCAATGAAAATCGAGTTAAACTGGTGTAGCGTTCATTTTCGATGTGCGATTCAGTGGCTATGCATCAAGAGAGGTGGAAGGGGGAGGTGTAATATAGCGATTCGGGGGGAATATGGCGTCGATAATGGCTCTCGCAAACAAAATTAGAGGGGGAATTATTCCGCCATATGGACGACTGGGAAGCTACAACCCCCACTGTCCATCTAAATCATGGGCCGAATCGGCCCAAAAATTGGTCCGCCGAAGGCATTTATTCGGCGAGCGTAACGGCGCTGGGGCATATGGCTTATGTCCATTTTCCAGAAGTAGCCATGCAAATTTAGGCGCATTTCGAAAGAGCCTGCAGTGAACCGAGATTATTTGTTATGGATGATTTTTCACCCAATTTTATGCATTATGTGAACATTTATTTTTTGGAATTTTATTTAAGACTGTATACGCTACAGCCTGTGTTTCCTATAGGCGGATTACATTCATTGCCATTAAATGTACTGAATTTATTGTTAGCATATATCTTAAGCAATTTTTGCACCTACACTGTAGATGGTATACCTGTAAGACGAACTTGCTTTTACGAGTGTTATACAATTCGAGCATTACCATTTCCGAAGTTTTAAGCTTGCATTAATTCCGTCTATTCATTCTGAATGTATATAGGCTAGTGCTACACTATATTTGACTGCTCCATACGTTATACATAGAATATACGTTGTATAGAATATATAGTGTTTATTTTTCACATCTGCATGCAGTATAGCGAGGCCTATATACCATAAATAGAGATCTCAGTGTTTAGGGTCTTATGATTATTCTAACTATTGCAAGCTAAAACATGGCTTGAGCATCCTCAGTGCTTGAACTTAAGGGGTCGATCCCCACTATGATCCACAATGGTTAAGATGGGGCCGAAATTCGAGCTGTTGTTTTTCCCTTTTGTTTTTAAAAT
>JAQGCC010005809.1:0-11034 GCA_034698905.1 Xestoiulus laeticollis
TTTTTATCAATTTTTATTTTTGTATTATAACAAGTAGTTTTTTTTAAAGTATGTATCAAAATTTCCCTCATAGCAATGCATGCAGTTCAGTTCCCCCTTAAAGAATAAGTTCTATTGTTCATTATATCCAGTATTACAAATATGTTAATTGCACATTCATGAAAAGTTATATGCTTCATGTGATTAGCTGGGTGGTCTGAAAAGTGTTAGGCCAAATTCACACAACTTCCTTTAGCCAAAACGTACTATTACAACTGATCCTTTAGACCTTTAGACGATATTCTAGGCTTCAGGGTCCCTACTACACACTTATTCTAAAGAAGATTCCATTGACAGGGTAGCAAGCAACAACCTACCTTAAACATATATGAAATATAGGAATTTTGTTTTAAAAATATAGGAATTTTTGTCTAAATATAGGAAAAATATAGAATTTTTTATAAATATAAAAAATTAGGATTATTAAAACTAGCAATTAAAAGTAACCCCAATACTTTTAGAAGTATAAAGTATTTCTCTGTTGAGAAATAATTATTTTTACACTTTTTTAATGTTAATTTTTAGGAGTTTTTTTTAATTTTTTATATACATATTTTTTACGGTTGAAGTAATTTTTTCTACAGTTCGTTAAACATTATATATTCACATTTTTTTTCACGTGATAAATCTTTGATAAGCTCTCATTTCTTTTTTTATCCGACTACAGTAAATTCAAACAACTATTGGAAAAGTTGTGTTCCTGTCTGGAGGCCTCGACCTATAACTAAGATTTAGGATATGGAAATAGTCCAACAAAGGGCAGCTACCAACATTCCTAGAGTATAACAGAAGTGCTTCACTCTCTAAATTGGGATTCATTGATGACCAGATTGAAAACTTATCTAAGCGCTTGTTTTAATGTTTTAATCTTGCCGATAATCCACATCATGCTTCTAATATTTTTGTGCCTAATTTCGAGCCAAAACGGATGGTTCATTTTTGCTCCTACTTTTTGCATAGGGATTTTTTTTTCAAAGTTTAAATTCATTTAACGTTGAATTCATCAAATCTAAGTTGCCACTGATGTACGAGCATTCTTGAAAAATACGACCCCTCCTACCACATGGCATTTGTTTGCTGACTGTAGTGAATCGAACTTCCTATTACTCAGTTTTTCAAATGGAAAAAGTGAATGACTGTAATATATTTTTAAATTAAATAGAGCAATTCTTTACAAAATCTCTGTTACTGGAAAAAACTTCATTTAAAATTTTCTCTGCCAATTTCCAGAATTATTCTTTAACTATCTCTGACCTATTTGCGAACTGAAACTGGTCACTAAGTTAGGTACATTGTCAAAGGAAACAAATAAAAAAATGCAAAAGAGATGACACACACTGGTCATTGTACACAATAAACAGGTGATCACTCGACAGAGAATTTTTACAATGGAAAAGCGTTGCTCTAAAACCATTTTTATGAAAAATGGTCACTTTTTCAGATTTTACTGTATGTTAGAATCCACTGCAGAAACGCTACTAGTGTTTATCAGAAAGTTGTAAGGCGATATCTAATTAGTTTTAAAATTTTGTTTCAAATCAACGAACAACAGCGATATAGAATTTTTCTCAGCGAGTGACAATAAATGCTTAGGCTACACTGTATGACACCATAACTTTTTATACTGGAAAAAGTGCGACCAATTGGTCGCATGTACAGTACATATAATGTAGCAGTAATTGATAAATACACCTTGTTGGAGCATGATCCCCTTTTTAAGTCCCATTTATTATTATAACTTTCTTATTAAAATTAGTACATGTAGCTGTGATTAATCATCGAAAACGTTGAATTCTGAACACGCTTCTTCGCAAAACTCAAGTCTTTAATTTAATTAATTTATTACCCTACAATCATAATGTAGCATGCCATATGGCAGGGATCAAGGGGCCAGATTGTTTTTGATTTTTAGTTTTGATATACAGTCGTGGCCGCTTTTTGGTGGAACTATCCCGGCATCCGCATATTGAGGAAGGTTGTCGGAAGCCACGAAAACCACGACCAGGATAGCCAACTCGGGTTTCATGAGTTCAAGGAGCTAAGCTAAACCACTAAGCCAACCTTTATTTGTGGCACAATATTGGCACAGTAATCAAATACTTTGATTAAAAATGTGCTTGTTACCTGCCTGAATTCCTAATTGATCTGTTCGTTCTAATATGACATCAGGTATTTCAGTCTTTGATTAAAGATACTTTGATAAAAAATGTGCTTGTAACCTGCTGAATTCCTAATTCATCTGCTTGTTCCAACATGACATCAGGTATTTCAGCATTTAATGAGTCCCCTATCAAGCAATGGCTGTCAACATCACCAGAAAGCAACGATGATAAAACCTCCCAAGCAGCATCGTCGATTTTGGAGAATTTAGTTAGCTTGTTCCAGCATGTGGATATCTAAAAAAAACAAGTTTAAGAGATTTCAATTTTTAATTTTTAGTAAACAACTGGGAATGAACTTAAAAAAAAACATGCAAAAAATAATTCTGTACCCTTTCTATAGCTTCGCCACGTGACTGTTGTGTCCAATTGCTTGCAGAAAGATTTCTGAATATAAAAAAGAGACATCACTAGAGAGAAGGAAATCATGGCTCCTTTGACTACGAAGCATATCCTTCATTGCATTAAAAAATATCATTAACCTGATTCTCAATCAACTTCTGAGAATTCCAGAGGCATCAACACAAGTTAAAGTGTATTTCATGTTTTAGAAAATGTCCGTGATTTTGCAAATTGTTTAAATTAAAAGACATGAATCCGGAATTTAGTTTGAAAATTGCTCTAAGATGATCAAATAAATGATTACAATTCCCGAAATAGTGAATTTTGTCAAGCAACCTCCACAATTCACATAACACTGATATCATTTTCTTCCATATGGAATAATTTGTCAATTAGGTCAGTCACAGTTTTTTGGCCTCAGTTTTATTTTTCAAAAATTAGACATGACCTGAAAGTATGGCGAAATTCGACTGTTGCTGCATTTTGTATTCCTGGCATTTATACTGTGCATATATACAATTGAACTTCGGTATTTTTATTAAAGCAAGTAAAGACTTAAAATTTGTTTAGAAGTGTCAATGATTCTAATGATGCTAAATTTTGCAGAAATATTCCACTTTTAAATCTACCATGGTTAGACATGGTACTGAGTGCAAGATTCTTTATAATGATAAACAATTAAACAAACATGCCCTTATCACCTGTCTCGTTTGAACAACAACTCATTTAGCTTCCTCTGGGCTGCATCAAAATCTTTTGCCAGCGCTCTGTATAGACCAACTTGAGTGCTGAGAAAGGAAATTACGAATGGATTAAATGTTCATACTAGTGTCCTAACTATATTTTGATATTGATAGGGAGGCACGAACAATTATTTCCCTTTACGGTATAATTTTAATTTTTAAATAATTAATTCTTTTTAAATCAAGTAGTGGATTTTCTTAGTAGGCTACTTAGTAGGCTACATGCAGGCCTACATGCTGGCATAGATAAAGTATTGGAAATTGGCTTCTACATGTATATCGGTGATTACGAGCACTTGAATTTTCCTAGGTCACAAACGGAATAGAGAGACGTTCAAAACCACTAACACAAAATATTTGTGTACGCTCGTGTCCAAAAGATTCATAAATGTACTGTCCACTTCGTCCGTTCTTAAGCATAGCGATACCGTACTGAACGATAAGAAGGATTGAAGCAGGACTGGACGGACTGTCACAGACTATAGTGGGTAGGCCTTAGTATTTAAGGCAATGATATGTTTAATGAACACACAGAACTCCTCATCTTCTACAAAGGCATTTGACTTAATTAGGTAAAATTCAGTGCAGTCTCAGTAATCCGATCACAGGGTCAAATTTCAGAGAATTCACAATTTATTCTAAAAATTGATTTTACAATTTAGAATTGGTATATTTTAACCGAATCACAGCATTATTTACCCATGCCAATTAGTATTTTGGGAAAACATTTTTCTAGACACTAAGCAGCGATAATAAATAGCGATAAACACATATGACGTGGGGCGCATGGGTAACATTAGGTTAATGGACATACTTACTTCATGCACTCCTTCCACGCTTCAAACTCCAGTAAACGTCTTTCTTGAGAACAAATGTAACTAGAGGTGGTCTCACGTGCAGCAGTTATCAACACAGCTTTAGACATGTTCAACTTATACATATATTCATTACTTTTAGGGTCCATCGCTGGGCAGTGCAATTTAGGACTAGCCCTTGACCCTAGAATGCAAATAGTATAGCAAATTACAATTTCGCATTACATTTTTTGAAAACGAAATTGTTCTTAAACATGCAGTTACTATATGGTTACTGTACAAATTCATGTAAAAATATTAATTTATTAAGTAAATTTTAAAAGATCAAGGCCATTCATGATCCCGAAAGTTACTGTAACACCTTAAAGGAAAAGTGTACCCTACTTTTTAATATGCAAATGATATAAGAGGGCCTACTAGCTGGCTATATTGCATATTATACATGTAGACACTACCAATTAATGGACAAATGTACCAAACATAGTCACTTATATGCTCCCCTTACACTCTTCTGATCATTTCTTATTGGGTTATAGGGTGAAGTGTTACTTAAAATCGACTAATAAATCGGATATTGTAACTAAAAACAGTAAAGTCTTCTTTTAATCAAACTAAAACGTTTACCTGATAATACAAGAAAGATGGACGAACGAGGCCTTAGATCGAAAGTTGCCGATTGGAATCAAATATCCGATATTCCAAACTGCAATCCCTATCACTTTCTGAGAACAATTAGATTACACTATTCTCAAGCTGTCCAAATGCATGTAACATTAAGCCCCGGTCCACATTAGGCTATTTCCACGTGTTTGACTAGCCTCAAACAAGTCTTTTAATTATAAAAGAATTTTTGTACGAGATATTAACATGCAAATTTAATAATTTAAAAAAATAAATTAAATTCGATGTCCTGCTTTTTACTAGCCAAATAGGCAGAAACAATCTATTTTAGCTGGGTGTTGAGAAACCAAAAGACTACCCGTCTTAAAGTCTACTCAGAATTAACTCAGAGACAAAATTGAATCTTTAAACTTTAAACTCTGATTTCTTTATGATGCTTATGAATGAAATTATCTTGCCAAATTCAAATTCGAAACAAAACTAACAAAACTAGAACAGTTTTCTAGAACATCCCGTTCCAAATATGATAAATTGCACGTGCATATTTGGAACAAGAAGGGAAGTCCACAAATTCCGAACATCCTCCCACCTTTGATTTGGTTAAATTATGAGAGCAAATCATATAACTATTAACATGACTAATACAATTAATTTCAACAGTCGAATCTCTGTGGGGCTTTAATCTTCCTTCCTCTTAATTCAACTTTGAAAACGATTTCCATCTTTTCTGGAAGGTCCCTTTCGGCTTGAAACTCTGGTACATCTAGGTCCGGTATAACTGGAACAGGTTCAATGTTATAGGGCACACTCGGCACGAGGTCTTTCTCACTGGCACTAATCTCGAGAGGTACAATGTGTTGTACAGGTCGAATTAGCTCTCCTTTGGCAGTCTTTAAACTAACTACACGAACTTTGTTGTCCCGGCCAGGTAGTACTTCAATAACTTTAGCTAGGGACTAGTCTATACGCTTGAGGTTGTCTGAGGCAATTAGCACAATATCACCGATACTCAACTCTTTGGTGATTTTTTTGACTTCAAGGACGATGAATTAATTGTCCGAGGTACTCATTCCGAAAACGTTGTTGTAGATCTTTCAGTTTCCGCCTGTAGCGCAAGCGCTTTTAAAGAGATACAGAAGTAGTATGGTCCAAATCAGGTACACTCGTAGATGGAATATCTTGTAGGAACATAGCAGGGGTGAGAGGCATCAGGTCTTCAGCATGGTTAGACACGTAAGTCAGTGGCCTTGAACTCATATTGGCTTCCACTTCGCATAATAAAGTCACCATCTCGTCAGCATTGATTGAAGATCTTCCCAGGACCCTCTTAACAAGCTGCTTTAACATGCCAATGAGTCGCTCCCATCATCCTCCCCACCAGGAAGCAGTAGGTGGGTTGAATTTCCATCGAATTCTTTAAATTGACGCTCTTGCCGAAACAGCATCCCAGTCAACAGCACAAAATGCAGCTTTGGCACCAACGAAGTTAGTGCCATTGTCACTGTAGATAATTTGAGGGAGGTCCTCGTCTTGAAATAAATCGTCGTAGAGCTAATAAGAATTCTTCAGTTGACAAGCCCTTGACGAGCTCTAAATGTATAGCACGATACACAGCACAGGTAAATAGAACTATCCATGTTTTCCCATCTTCACGCAAAAAAAGCGGTCCAGCCAAGTACACACCAACTATTTGAAAGGCTGATGCATTTTGAACATGATCCGAAGGTAGTGACGCAGGGGTTACTGTAGCCGGTTTTCCAAGAAATCTTTTGCATGTCACACATTGGGAGATAACTTTTCGGATGACTTTTCTTGCACTAATGATCCAAAATTGTTCTCGTAGAGCAGTCAACATAAAGTGAACACCCGCATCACAGTGGCGAATATGCAGATCCCGGACTAGAAGTACCACCAATGGATGGCTACTGGGGAGAACAATAGGACTGCAAAAATCTTTGACATCTGTTCTATAGACGATCTTGGTTCTCACTCGATAAAGGCCATCATCTCCCAAAACAATGCATAATGGGTGATAAGTTTCATCATCAACATTAGGAAACGCTTCTTGTTGCACGATCAGTAACAACCGACTTTCTGCACTTAAAAGTTCTGTAACTGTCAGGTCACCTCGTACTTTATCCGCAGGATGAATAGCATTGTAAGCAAACCTCTTCATCCATGCCACCATTCGTATGATACGTTCATAACTTGAAAAATAATTCAGATACCACTGGTCAGAAGTCTGAATCAAAAGAGTGGACGAAATAGTCTTCTTCTTTTCTTTGTTAATTTCGTCATTATCTTGTACAGCACAGGTTGAAGGCCAATGATCCATTTCTAATTTTAGCCAGGCAGGTCCCTCCCACCATCTTGATGAGATTAGCTGTTTCACAGAGCATCCTCGGGACGGTAAATCTGCAGGATTAACTTCTTCTGGAACGTGTCGCCATTCCTCTGTGTTTGTCAGTTCATTTTTGTGACACGACTGTTCACAAAAATTACACATTCCTCTATTTGCTTAATCCAATGGAGTACAGTTGTCGAGTCCGTCCAATAATAGGAGCATACTTCCTTAATTGCTAGAGCTTCCTTTACCGAGGCGGCCAGGCGGCTTCCAATGCAGCAGGCCAAAAGTTCTAGACGTGGAATCGTTATCTTTTTTAGTGGAGACACTCTGGCCTTGATTTGTATTAACTGGATTGTTACTCCTTGGGGTGAGACAGAACGTAGATAAACCACTGCAGCATATGCTGGCTTACTTGCATCGCAAAATGTGTGGAGACTCCAGGCATCAGTTGCAGACTCCTCGGTTAACATCCAACGAGATATCGTAATCTCTACACTCTAAACTGAAGTGTCTCCTTTTGAGACATTATACATGTCTTTTTTTAATATTATGACTCATTTTCATAAATGTCTTTTTTTAATGTCTTTTTCAATCTAGAAAAGACATTTAAAGTGTCTTATTTCGAAAGCATCTTCTGTTCTGTCTCATTTTGGCATGTGTCTTTTATTAAGTGTCTCATTTAATGAAGTTTCGACTGAAAACGGAAATAATCCGCATCAGCACATGCACAAAAAACGAAAAATGGAATTTTTTGAAACATTCTAAATGATTATTTTTGTTTTCTGACAAAAATTGGGTAGAGAATCCGGATTTTTACAGGTTTGCCTATCTCTTTGGTCATATGAAGTACAAAAATTGGGTAAGTGTAAATACCTAATTTATTCTATTTTTATTTTATATTGAAAATTGTACTCTTCCTCTTATAAATCTGGGACTTTGCACAGAAATTGATTCATAATTGAATTGAACTGTTTGCTATTATAGGTGAGAAACGAGTTAAATTCTCCTTTCTATTTTCAAGAAATTGGCCTTATGCAGTTTTTAATGAACAGTTAGGTGAATTTATGTTATGTTATGTAAATGTAATTTATGGTATGTTATGTAAATGTGATTTATGCTATGTAAATTTTCATTTCAATGGTGTTATGTAATAAAGTAAATGAGTCATTTCAAAGTGTCTTTAAAGTCATCATATGTGTCTTTTTTTATATAAATAAGTCACTTCTATATAAATAAGGACTATATAAATATATATCACTATATAAATATATGTCACTATATAAATAAGGACATGTCTTGTGTCTCAAAAAGAGACACTTCAGTTTAGAGTGTACAAGCTGATTTAAATCCTTGAGCCAACTACGAAAAGGTTTATCAATTTCTTCTGGTAGTGAAGTATCCCATCCTACTTTTAAAGCCCAAGATTCCTGTAGCAACACTTTAGGCACAAGAGCTACCGGACTTGTAAATCCAATTGGGTTGAAAATTCTGTGGGCAGCTGATAAAATCGAACGCTTTGTAATGACTGTCGGGTTAATTTCTTGAAGTCCAGATACGTCACACTGCAAAGAATCGGCAACTTTGTCCCAGATTAGTCCAAGTACTGACGGAGATTTTTTCGATGCAATTTCACAATCTAGTGATGTTTCCCACCCTGTGAGATCGAATCCTGCACTGCTCATAAGGTACTGTGCTTCCTTCTTGAAGGAGTTGATTTCCTGAGCTTCTTTAAAGGAGGTCACACAATTGTCAACATATAGCACATCATTTAGTCTATTGGCTGTAGATCGAAGCTCAGGAAGGGCTTTTTTTTCCCAGAAGCTGTTTTATCACTGTGCCTTGCAGAAATGGGCTGCAATTTACTCCAAATACGACGCGGCAATGCTCCACGATTTTACAGGTCCACCATAAAAATCTCAGGTAATCATTGTCTTTTTTCCGTAGACCGATTTGCAAGAATGCTTTACATATGTCAGCAATGACTACAATCTTGTGTTGACGAAACTTCATCATTATTGTCGGCAGTAATTACAAGAGATTTGGGCCTTTTTGCTGAAGCATCAAACATGGGCCTAACAGGTGTTGTCAAACTTTTTTCTTTAATGACAGCTTGATGTGGCAAATGTTTCATCACTAAAAAAAATTTACTGGAAACTTCTTCTATGATGCCGAGTATAAGCCAATCTTGGAAGACGCGATCGTAGTCGTTGACTCGGTCTAAAAGTTCAAACTTGCGAGTGGTGTTTATTAACCTTTGTTGGGCAATCTTCCTGTTATCTGGCAACTTTGGGTGCCCATCTATCCATGGCAGATGGACTCGATAACG
The DNA here is from genome assembly GCA_034698905.1 of Xestoiulus laeticollis. Taxonomy (NCBI): domain Eukaryota; kingdom Metazoa; phylum Arthropoda; class Diplopoda; order Julida; family Julidae; genus Xestoiulus; species Xestoiulus laeticollis. The sequence continues at coordinate 9,393 of JAQGCC010005809.1, forward strand.
CCCATCTTCATCTTGCTCGACAGTCTGGAGAAAATGAATTATCAGTTTCATTGATTTCTTCCTTGGACTGAACATCTGTTTCCTCCTGTATATCAATGACATCCAATCTAAATAAATCGGTTACATCAGCATTAGCAATAAACAATGAGGTGGCTTGATTCGAAAGACAACTAGTCATATTCTCAATAGGCAGCTTTCCCATAATGGTCCATCCTAATTTGGTTTCGACAGCTACCATTCCATTCATCAATGACTTAATCTGGCCAGTGAGTAATTTTCTTGCAACATCTACTCCAACCGGAATCTCAATATCAAGACAATCCTCTCCAGCATCTAATAACTGTACATTTTTCTGTTTTAACTCTTGAAGTAGAGGTCCTCTCTGTATACGGGGAATCGTTCCGCAAATAGCAGCTTGGTCCAATACGTCGAAATTACACGAAAACCGTTCATCTAGGCTCAACTTTGTAACGACGGTGTCGTTGGGGTGCAGGCTGTAGTCCTCCGAATAATGTGTGACATACCTGTTCTTCTGAGATGGGAGTATATCCCATTTCAACAGATGTACTACCATGATCTATAGATGTAGACTGGTCTTTCGACTCTCGCTAAAAATCGAGTTAGGGACACTTGCTCACAGTAGGTGGCGCCATGTCGTTAGTGCCTCGACTTGTTCACGCCATACCTTTAATTTCTATCGGTTTTTCGGATGTTTTTCTTTTAAATTTTTTTGATATTATAGGCGTCGCCACGGGATGGGCAGAGTGGCAATGCCCACCCTTAAATATTGAGCTAGGTTAGGTAAGGACAAGTTAAGTTACTTAACTTGCCCTTACCTAATAAATCTAGCCCATCTCCCCTGTACGGTCTTTGGTGTGTGGTGGTAAACTTCTCATTGGACAAAAATGTTTATTAGGGCCAACTATTATAGACACTCCAACATTTTTAGGGTCAACTTTGAACATCTCCTCGCAAGGATAATGAGGTTGTATGCATCCAAATTCCGCTATCGTCTTTGATAAGCCTTAAACCGTATCTTCTTTTTTTTGTTCAGGCCCCTAGCTTGTTGTGAGGTTGTGAACTGATCAACATAGTGAAACGTTTGTCCCATTGATTATGATGGCGTCTTAATCAATGGGACAAACCGAGCATTTGTCTCCTGATTTGGCCCAAAAATTTTAGAGCCAAATCCAGAGACAAATGCCTATAGGAACAAGATAAAATAATGGCTTTCATGGAACAAATTTTAAGCATTGTTTATTAGGTCCAAACCAGGATAATGCAACATAATTAGCTATACATTTATGAAAAAGATGGGTTAGGGATGGTTGGGGATATAGGACAGGTACTTATAATATTTAACTTAATAAAAGTATATTTGAATATTTCTGTAAAGCCAGCTACACACCCACGGTGAAACTGCCCAAGAAATATCGCAAAGATATGGCTCGCCGTGAGTGTGGAGCCTGCTTCAATCTGAATAAACTTTGTACGACCTTATTTCATTAACTGTGATTAATGTAATGTTTTTCAAACCCTTTATTTTACAATCGTTATTGTATGTGAGATCTCCAGATTTTACTTCCGAATTTCATGTAGAAATGCAAATTCATTGTATTTATACGTTAAAGGACAAATTTAC
>JAQGCC010005810.1:0-11034 GCA_034698905.1 Xestoiulus laeticollis
GAGCTACACAGACTACGTGAATGTCTACGTAAGAATTCTCCATTGGAAAGGGTATGGTTGAAAGCCCCCTTAAAAAAAAAACCTCATCAACCTCGCCAAATTGTAATTGTTGATGACAAGAAACGCACGAGTTTTTTTTAAATTTTTTTAACGATTTAGTGCAATAATGAATTTAAATAAGAGATAGTTCTGCGCAGTATTTCCATTTCCACACACAGTTGTTATTTGGAGGCTGTTCACTTTTTGTATTTATAAACCCAGTCAGGTGGTCCTGTGAACGTATTTAACTATTGCTAATTAATTAGGTCAATTAATCGCTATTCAGGCGACTAATTGCTGACACCTTTGTGGATTTTTTTATATTTTTATTTCTAGAATATCATTCTGTACGAGTTTCTTCCTGCGTTTTTAGCTGAGAACGAAACAGAGCCTTACCAAGGTGGGATTTCACATCAATTAATGCAAAACCTGAAATTACGTTTTTTATTATCTAATGTATTTGTAAAAATAATCTTGTTTTCCAATCTCCTTAAAGTTGCTCAAACATTTCTGGTTACGTTGTTTTAAAAACTTGGTCAAAGTTGATAAAAAAATTAAGTAATAATTAGTCCCTTAAAAGTTGTTTATCAAAAAAAAAATATTCCATTGAATTTCAAAAATATCCTAATATTTAGTTAGTTATTAGACATTTGAAACCACACCCATGTAATTTAGTTGTAAATCTCGATATAATAGACAAAAGAAGTTAGTTACTTCAAAAATAATGTTAAATAGAAAGTATTAATTAAATGACGTTAATTGATGTTAATAGTTATCTTTTATTTCTGGTTTTGATAAAAAACGTTCTTTTATTAAAATATTTCGTGAAATAGAAATATGTTTCATAGTTTGGAAAAAACTGTCTAAAAGTTGACAACTTTAAAAACACGTTAAATGGTTTTAATTAGTATTAATTATTAAAATTTTTGTCATATTTAGGGTACCAAGCTCATGTCCATCCAGGGGTGAGCCATTCATTTCAAGGGGCTGCCTTTAGGTTTGGGCACACGCTTATTCCACCTGGACTTTATATCAGGTAACTTATCCTCACATTTTTTTTTCAATCATAATAGCATGAAATTACTATTTTACTAAAATAATTTGAAATTACGTAACAGTTTCTAAAAATCTTTACAATAGGGATGGCCAATGCAATTTTCACAAGACCAAAAACGGATATCCGGGCGTTAGATTGTGCACAACCTGGTGGGAATCTGAGGTTAGTTAATCTCGGTTTAGCTAAATTAACCAGTTGGTCTAGCATGAAATGATAACAAAATGAGAATTGCGTTTTTATTAAAATTCGTGGGCCGTGGAGATATGTCAGCCATGACACCTGACCCGAATATCAACACGAATTATTTTATTGGAGGGATTTAATTGGCGATTTTTTTTCAAGTTCATTACGCGTATCACAACATAAAAAAACAAGGCATGCTTGACTGTCACGGCCAAGACAAAACGATTTTTATTTGAATGTAGTTGCCCCACTTTTGATACCGATTCTTAATTTCAATTCAGGAATTCTTGAACGAGATTGGTGTGGAGGGTTTGCTGATGGGCATGACGTCACAGATATCAGAAAAAGAAGACACTGTGTTGTGCTCTGATGTCCGAGGTAAGAACTATATGCTCAAATCTTATTTATTTTCAAATTTTCAGTCCTCAGAATAGCATTTTTTTTTCACAACCATAACACATATGTGAACTGAATTCAAAAGTACCTTGGCCACACTTTTGAACATGTATGAAACTTGTAGTTTTTCTGGTTACATCTTCAAATATCTGTTGTTAGCATCTTGCAAAAACACGAAAACAGCCGTTATTTATCCCAAAACAAGTCGTTTTTATATCCCCATTACATCAAAGTTTAATGTAATGACATTCGAAGACAGAAAACCTTTATGGCTTCATAAATACTAACTGTATACCTAAACGTGTTCTTATTTTATTTCCAACATCAATCCAGATAACTAAAACCAATAGATTTGTCCAGTCGAAATAACCAGAACACATTTCATCGTCTAAAACTAAACACTTTTGCCCATCGCGCTTAAACTTGTTGTTCAAAGATTTAGTACAGTAAACCTGGGAAAGTGACCACCTCAAAAAATGTTTTTAGTTCATGTTTTTTTAAACATAAAAATTCTCTGTGTAGTGACCACCTGTCTATTGTGTATAGTGACCAAGTTGTGCAATCTCTTTTACAATTTTTTTATTGACAGTGCACCTTATAAAGTGACCATGTTCAAATTACAATGGCAAAAATTTCAATATAATTGGAAGGGGAAATCCCTTTCAGTGGAAATTTAATGTGAAAAGCCCTTAAAGGGAGTTGTACACAAGTCATCTTGCTTCCACTTTAACCACCTAAGTAGTTAGTCTGGCAAAAATACGATATCCACATAACGTAAAAGTGAATATTAATGACATTCAGAGAGTGAAGCCTATCATTGCTTCACAAATATTATTTATGTTATTTTATTCACAACATGCAAAAATCAATCTTAAGTACTACCGTAACTGGTATTATGACTTTAACATGCTAATTTTTTGCATCCATAAAAGAATGCTAATCAGCCGCCTGTGTTCCCATCAATCCTGCTTTATCACATTTTAATCCCATAATCATGGTATTAACCCTACAAATTTTATCTCCAAACATTTTATTAATTAATATATGAATATCAATTGCCAATTCTCAAAACAAACTTTCTTTTTTTCCCCATACCTTCACTGGGAAATTCCCCAATTTTTTTTCCTTATATGTGTAAGCAACGTGTTTCGGTGTCAACAGTTCAACAGTACTTAATAAAAGTCTTTGTGTCACCGTTTTAAATTGTTCGGCTTCAAAGGAGTGTAGGTTTTATGTCCTGTTTGTTGGCCGACAAGTCAACATCACATAAATCCGTGACACTAATCTAGAATGTAAATAAGGTCGAAACTCTGGGTTCGAATACCTCCTTTAGTACAGAAAAAGTAGTCGTGTACCCCCAAATCCATTAGGCGTGACAAATTGAAAACAATAACTTCCCATGATACTTAAACAAGTTTTGTATCAAGTTCATTCACGAGTCATACCAACACGTTGAACTTGTAGTTATAACGGGTCACTTGGGGTCACGATCTAACTTTTTATAAGGTACCTAATTAATGTCCTTATAGTTTGTCTTGGACGAAATTGTGGAATGGGTGGTACTTTGCAAATATTTGAAAGTCAAGAGTAATCAGCTTTATATACCATACAGATATCACACTGGTTAATGTTTTTTATGCAACTGTTGTCTTGTAAATGAAAGTTAAAAATTGATAAAATCACCCTAGTTTTAAAATGAGGCCTTCTGAAAAATTATTTTCAATTCAGAAATGGTACTGCTGAGAATACGCGTGTAGTTTATATCTATTGTTTCCCATGACATGAATGTTTCATTTATCAAATGTTAGATTGAAATGACATGGTTGCAGCTTTTAATTTTTTTTACAAGATTTTAATATCTATGATGTATTGTTTGTAGCCATTTTGAATGGCATTTTCGATTGGTTAAAAAGCATGAACTGAAATTATAAATTCGCCTTTTTCCAGCTAACATCATTTTAGAAAAGCATAATTTACATCAACATTTTATTAAATTAAGTAAATTAATCATTTAATCATTAAAAAATGTGCAGTAACATTTGCGAATTATTTTAAAACATTCTTGGGGAAGTAATTTTTTAGCTGTGGCATTAAATTTTACAGATAGAATTGATTTATAAAATAACACCTTTATTGACACATTTTTTTTAAATTCGTGGGTCACCTACGCAATAAACTTATTGCAATAACGGGTCACGTGAGTTCACTGCCAGGTGACAAAATAGTTTAGTTAATTTTTTAAGTATACCTTGTTCTCATTTAAAAAGTTTTACAACTTGAAATGCAATTAATATAAATCAATTAAATCTGCTTTCTTCAAAAAATAAAAAAATGGTTAATTTTTGCGAATTTTCTGAGTGCACAATCAGACTGTGAAAACATGATCCAAAAGGATCCATCATTCTATTGTGGATCTTTTTTAAAAAAAAAAACTTCCAATTTTAAAATTACATGTTCATGTATGTGTGTTTCAGGAACAATTTGCTTTTCAAAATTTAGTATGTTTACTGAATTTTTAAACCCATAAATTCGAATACAAAAATTCGAAGATGAAATTTCAAGTTTCCTTTCCTAGTTTTCTCTTTTAGAACGCACCCCCTTAATCCACATCCCAGATTAATTATTGAATAACGTCCTAAATCTCAATTCAAATCCCCATTGTTCTGATCGCACAAACTGCATTAAACATGCATGTGTGGGGCAAAACGTTCTCACTCCTCACCAAATTTGGGCCACACTGGGTCCTGATGGGCTGCTGCATATGGCATTGTTCACCTTTTGGCACCCCCTTTATCTCCCGAAAAAAATGTAGAAAAAAATCGGAATGCAAAATCTATATTTTGTACAGAGTAGGCATCAATAAAGCCCTAGTTTTCAGTATTCTCTACGGACGCCTTTTGTTGCAATTGTCCTATTTGAGAAAAAAATTCCTTGAGGTGGACCATTTAAATAGCAACCCCTCCTTTTCTGTTTTCCACCGTTCTACTTTGAAAAAAAAAAAAGAAGAATGTTCATAAATGAAAGCGAACATCGTTAGCAGCAAAGGTTTTCAAGATATTTGATTTGAATGGCACCATGTGAATGGGTACACCCTTAATCGATGGTTTATCCCCCCAACTATTTATTTGGAACGTTAGGGCATTCATTTTTTTTTGCTAATAGTTTCCAAAATTAAGGTCATCTTGCCGCGGGGACGCTTTTAGCACACTAGATTTTGAAGATGGACATGAAGCAATTACTTGTCAATATATTCGAAAAGTCATGTTCTCCTAAACTTAATGCATCAGCTATTTTTTACTTAAAAATGACATTTTCCTGACTGTTTCAATTGAAAATGTGGAAATGTGAATTGAAAATGTGACAATCGTTTAATTTTGAACTTGTTTGTAGTTTTTAAAATTTGGTACGTTTTCTAAATATTTTTAATACAAAATTATAAAAACATCAGTCATTTTTTAATAAAAAATTAGTGTTTTCTTGTCTGTTTCAATTAAAAATGATAAAATTGTTAAAATTTGAACAGGTTTGTAATTTGTCAACTATATCTTAATTTTTTAAATGTTGCATACATTTATAAATAATTTTTATTAATATAAAATTGTAAAACTTTAAACATGTTTATATTTGCACAAGATAATAGTTTATAGACATATACAGTTGAAACTAGTGGAATATCAGTTATTTTTTAATAAAAAATTAGTATTTTCTTGTCTGTTTCAATTAAAAATGGTAAAATCGTTAGAATTTGAACTTGTTTGTAGTTTTTCAAATTTATCTAAATTTTTTAAATGTTGCATATATTTATAAATAATTTTTATTAATATAAAATTGTAAAACTTTAAAAATGTTTATATTTGCACAAGATAATAGTTCATAGACATCTACAATTGAAACTAGTGGAAAAATTCGCGTATAATTTCCCTGAAATTGAATCTTTTGAATTTCTTGAAAGATATATCATTCAATCATCAATCTAAAAAAAATTGAAAAAATTCTTTTTGAAAAGAATGAAAACAAAAGTAACGACCTGAGCATTGTTATTAGCATTTTCAAAATGATTCAAATGAAAAGCTGATAAATAATGAATTTGATAACAAAAAGAGCTTATATTGTAACATGCGCCATGAATTTTTCCATATGATTTGTTGAACAAAAGAAAGTTGTAATGAATATCATAACATTACCATTTTTCCAAACATCTGCTGCATTCATAAGAATGTGTGACCTGACCTACTAATGCACTTCTCACCTCCCCCTCCTCTCCCTCCCCAAAAAAATTAAACTTTAAGTTGAAAAAATATAATGGTAATCAGCAACACACTTTATTTTCATTAATCTTGTGGAGGGCAATTTTATACTTTTTTTAAAAAAATAAATTGCTTTATGGTTCTCAGAAAAATAATTTGCATTTATATTGCATTTCTTGCAGCTTCGTTTATCTTCTTGCTTGATAAAGTTAATGCCCTGTTATAACAAGAAGTTATTTTTTTGGACGACTACTCCATATTGCTTTATACATTAATCACCAATCTTTGCAGTAGCACATACAAATTATTATTTTGGTTAGGTTAATTTAACTTTATATATTTTTGCAGATAAGTTGTTTGGACCTTTGGATTTTTCAAGAAGAGATTTGGCCGCCTTGAACATAATGCGGGGAAGAGATAATGGATTATCGGACTATAACACTGTTAGAAAGTCGGTTGGATTGCCACCAATTACTAACTGGAGTGAGATCAATCCGGAATTGTATCGAGATCAACCCGAGGTAGGCTCATTTTCAATTTTAGTGAAAATCTTACAAAAAATCTTCCTAAAGAATCTAAAGACTTGATTGGTTAAAGAATCTTACAAAGATCCAAGTCAAATTTGCAATGATTAAAGGCAATTTGCAAATATCCAAGGCAAATTTACAATGAATTTGAGACGTTTTACAAAGATCGAAGTCAAATTTGCAAAAATGTCTGGTTATTTACTAAAATCAAAGACAAATTTGCAAATATCCATGGTAATTTATAAAGATCAAAACAAATTTTCAAAAATCTAGGGCAATTTACATGTATTAAGGCAATTTACAAAGATGTAAGGTAATATGCAAAGATCTAAGGCAAATTTACGTCAATTTGCCAATATTAAAGGCAATTTACAAAGATCCAAGGCAAATTTATAATGATTTTAAGGCGTTTTAGAAAGATCCAAGCCAAATTTGCAAAGATCTAAGGCAAATTTACAATGATTAAAAGCAATTTACAAAGATCCAAAACAAATTTACAATAATATTAAGGCATTTTACAAAGATCTAAGGCAAATTTTCAAGAATTTAAGGCATTTTTCAAAGATGTAAGGTAATTTACAATGGTTTTAAGGCGATTTACAAAGATTTAAGTCAAATTTACAAAGATCTAAGACACTTTGTAAAAATCTATGGTAATTTATAATGATCAAATACAAATTTACAAGGATTTCAGGCAATTTATATGTATTTAAGGCATTTTTCAAAGATTATTTAACAATTTACAGAGAGGTAAGGCAATTTACAATGATCTAAGGTAATTTACAATGATTTAAGACAGTTTACAAATCTAAGGCATTTTTCAAAGATCATTTAACAATTTACAAATATCTAAATGGAATTTACAAATATCTAAATGGAATTTACAAAGATTCTTGGGTTTCAGCTATACTTCTTTTGGAACTTTTAGAACATTTTAATTGACTGAATGTTTTCAAGATTCTGTCCAAGATTCTTGTTAATTTGCAGTGATTGGTATTTATTTACATGTCTGGCCACAGTCCATGCACATATGGGATTTCGGAAAATAACACTACTGTGTTTACTGGTTGTGTTAAGTAAATAAAAACAGTTATGGTGTCAATTTTTAATTTAAATTTTACATACATGTACATGTGTATCTGACATCTTTTTTTCATTTTTGGCATCGTTTCATGACTGTCATCTTTGTTAACCTGAAAACTATTAATGCATTGTTGTGATACAAGACATTTACCACTTTAACAAAATTGTTAAGATATGCAATGGGGTTATCCCAATACGCATCCCAAATTATGATCAATGTTATTGTATTTTTATTCGTCTCACCTATTATATAACAAAGTTGAACTTGAGTTCTTGAACAAAGTGGGAATAACTTAATCATAACTTAGGTCACATTCCGAAATTCAATTGTATTCTACCATCTCTCATCCTTTTTTAACCCGTTTTTTTTTTTCTTTTGCAAATGCTTTCAAAAATGTTAACGTATGCAAATTATGGTTAGTCATGATGTACATAGAGGAACCGCTTTATTTACTTTTTTTTCCTCACAAATATTTTTAGTTTTGAGAAATTGAAAAATGGTGTGGGCACTTTCTCCAAAGCGAACTTGAGCAAGGGCTCTGACCCCCATGTGCGGTACCCAGGCTGGGCAACGCACCTGGGTGCCACCTACGAAAACCTTCCACCTTCTTCAAATGCTCGATGTAAATCCCATTTTGAATAAAATATGACTAACCGCAAATACCCAGTTCGAGGAAAACCAAAAAAAAAAAAAAAAAAAATGGGTGATTAGCCGGTTAGTAAGGTACGACGTAAACAGATTTATTCTAAAAGAGGTATTGAAACACGTTTTTGGTCACGCAAAAATTGATAACAATGCACAAAGGTGCAGATTGATGGCCAGGTTATGGAATTTTTCAAAATGGAATGATTTTAAAAAAATTAAATGTATGTTCTATTGATAGCTGTAGATGAAGTTAATGGGAGTTATCACCATATTTTTTTAATTTTTTAATGGTTTTTGTTGGTTGTTATTTTTTTTTTATCTTTAAAATTCTTGGGATGCACTATTCTTAAGAAGTCATTGATGCATTTTTTCCAAACAGCAATAGATTTTCTTAGAAATTTGAGATTCTGACAGGTTGTTTCAAAAACTTTAGAAATACACATTGTCTTTCATGTTTTTTAGCTCTTTGAAGACTTGAAGAATATGTACCAAGAAGTTGAAAATATTGACCTCTTCGTGGGTGGCATGCTGGAAACCAATGGTGGACCAGGACCACTATTCAAAAAGGTTATCAAAGAGCAGTTTCTGAGAATTCGGGATTCGGATAGATTCTGGTTTGAAAATCGCGAGAATGGGTAAGAATTATAATTCTTTCAATGTTTAGAAGTTAGCAGATTAGTTGTAATTAATCATAACGTTGTTAAATCAACATTTAATGAACTATGATTAAAAAAAAAACTAGTGTAGCATCTACTAAGATTCCGAATTTTTCAGATTATTTACAGAAGAGGAAATTATTGAAATTAAGGCAATTCGCCTTTTCGACATTATCATCAATTCGACAAACATTGTTCCAGGAGAAATTCAAGAAAATGTTTTCTTCTTCAATGAAGGTAATGTAGAAAACATTTTATATGATTGCTGTATTTTTTAAATTACAATTTTGCTAATTTCATCGTATTTTTGTTAAATAGGAGACCCATGTCCTCAACCATATCAACTGAACAGTTCTGTTTTGGAACGTTGCATGTATTTGAGCGGATTTGATTATTTCCAAGGCAACGAAGTTACCTATATTTACACCTGTTGCTTTTTGGCATTTATTCCCATTGGTAAATATTTAATTTGTTTTGAAAACTTATTACATTTTGATTAGTAAAATATTTTATACATATTTGACTCCTTTTTTTTTCTAAAGTTTGTGCTGCTTTTGGTTATGGAGTAGTTAAGCTTCAAAACAGGCGAAGGCGCAGAATCAAGCTGAAACAGGAAGAGAATAACAATTCTAAGACTGTGGATAAAATGAGAGGTAATATTTTTATGAAAACAATGTCCAGAAGACAAAACCGCAGTTTGTATAAAACTTTGGAATTTCTTGAAACCAATGCTCTTCATTTCAGTCAAAGAATGGTTGCACCAGAACCACAAACGATTCGGCAACGTAAAATTCGGCCCGGATCAAGCGCTGTACACTGTAAACCGGAAGGGGGAGAAGATGCGAAAAGCTGACTTCCGGTACGTGGACAACGTCATTTGTGAAGTTACCCAAGACACCAGGAAAAAGCCCATGGTGCTGATCAGGTTGCCCAGAGACCACGATTTGGTAAGTTACCGGGGAATTTATTAACCGTAAGTGCTGCGAACGAAACTTTAATGCTAAATATCGATATTTGTAGGTCCTGGAGTTCGAATCAGTGCAGTACCGCAAGAAATTTCTGCTAAAATTCGAGAATTTCTTACAAGTTAATGGTAAAACGCTGGAGAAGACTTCTACGTATCGGGAACACATGCTGGCCAATGCGGAGACGAGGGAACGCAGACAGAAACGTCTGGAACACTTTTTTCGTGAAGCTTATGCTTTGGTAAGTCTTGTTTTATGTACCATATCACGGTTTTGATTAGATACCAGTTAAAATTTTGGAATTTTGCAGACTTTTGGATTAAAACCAGGCGAAAAGCGCAAGTTGGAGGAAGTGACCAGTGACGTCATTATGGTCATGCGTACCTCGCTTTCAAAACGGGAGTTTGCCGAGGCATTGGGCATGAAGCCGGATTCGATTTTTGTCAAGCAAATGTTCAACTGTGTCGACAAGGACAGTGATGGAAGAATAAGCTTTCAGGAATTTTTAGATACAGTCGTTCTATTTTCGAAAGGTAAATTAGGATTTGATTTTCAGTAGATTATTTATAAAAATTTCTTCGTATTGTTTCTGAATAAGAATTTTACGTATTTTTAGGCAAGACGGAGGACAAGTTAAGAATCATATTTGATATGTGTGATTATGACGGGAATGGAGTCATCGACAAGAAGGAGCTGTCAGATATAATTCGGTAAGACGCCTATTTCTTTATTCGGAAAACTGTTACAGTCAAATTTACATCAAACATTTTGCTGAACGTTTTGATGGTGAGCATGTGGTGGTATAGCGACTTTGTGGCATATGGCACGTTGCACGCACGAGCTGACCCTATTTATTTCAATGGACTCGTCTCACGCACATGACCTAACGCTGCAGAGTGAACATACCACCACATGCTCACCATCTTGGTGTGCACCCTGCCATAGGTAGGGTTCCCATCAAGATGGTGAGTATGTGGTGGTATGGCGACTTTGTGGCATATGGCACATTGCACGAGACACTCCTTTTAATTTGCATGTACTCGTCTCGTGCACATTACATATGAGGCAAAGTCACCATAGCACCATATGCACACCATCTAGATGGGATCCCAGCCCTAGATAGGGCTCCCATCAAGATGGTGAGCATTTGGTGGTATAGCGACTTTGTGGCATATGGCACATTGCACGAGACACTCCTTTTAATTTGCATGTACTCGTCTCGTGCACATTACATA
>JAQGCC010005811.1:0-11033 GCA_034698905.1 Xestoiulus laeticollis
TGTGTGGCGCTGATTACAAGTACACTTCTTTATCGGTATTCCACTTTGTTGTGGTCAACTCTTTATATACCTCCTGCAGCTGCAATTGCTAATTTTAAACAAAATAATGTTTTCAATAACAGCCTATTAGCTAACCCTATTTTTAAAATAATGATAAAAAGCAAATTAATATGTGTGATGTACATGGTAATTTTGCATTATTATAGTTCTTAAAATATATTTCGACATTTTTGAAGCAGCAACAAAAGCTTTTTTTACTCATATTAACGGTACCAAATTAAATAGCCGAATAACAGGTTACTAATGAGAGGTTCGTGATATATGATAAGAAAAGGCTTTATTATTTATATACGAAAAACCCTGTAGTGCCCTATGATTCCGTTTATTCAATTTCTTCTCCATGCTGAACTATACCAAAATAAAGAAAAAATCAGTGTTATCAATTATATTTATCGTCAAATATGTTTTATTAATGGTGCGTTCAGCTTATTGTAATTTATTATACTGAGAAATTGTAGTTTGTCCAGGAAGGAAGGACATATGCTAAAAAGAGTTATTAGAATAATAATCAAGCTGAAAACTACATGCTATATTTTATGTTGGACATTGTGTATACCTTAATGTGAAAATTTTAATTTGGGACTTGTTACACACCATAAACTTAAGACGGGTTTAGATAATGTAACATTTTCATACATACCCAATTATGGCAATTTGCTAACAATGTACTGTGAATACATGGAACCTAAACATATGTGAACCTGTGACAGACATTTGGTGATATTGAATATTTGATTGGCACTATAACTTTGGGAATTCTTAAACATTGTTACTTGAATCAAAGATTAATTTAATTGAATCATTAGATTCTTTATCTAACACTTAATCGTGCAAGAATAACATTAGCAACAGCGTAAACTGAAATATAATTAAGACATGTTTTTTATTTCCAATTTTGTTCATGTTTCAAGATGGTGGTAAAATCCTTAAGTTAATTTAGATTTTTATGATTAAAACGGCTGATGAAAATGAATTTAAAATATTAACTTTTTTCACTGCATATTGTAAATCTGAAGAGATGACATTTTGAAATATATACCTACACCATTACTTGGTGATATGCACCATCCTGTATAATAAATGTGCAATTAAAAATCCATTAGATACAATTTTTTTGTAATTAATTGTATTATATTGGTCGCGTGCAATGAAAAAAAAAATAGAGGAGAAATATAGAGGAATAAAATATAAGACAATCCAAGGTGATATAAAGTTGAGGTTAACTGCTCACGAATGTGGCTATATCTGTACCAGCAACAATTAAAAATCGTTTATATACCTGCATATCTACAAATATTTTTTTAAATAATTTTACGTGTGGTTGCCATGAGATCCTCAGAAAAAAACATGTTTTGAAAATGAAAGTATAAATACGTTGCCATAACCCTATTCGTGATTCTAATAATTGGAAAATAGCAATAACTTACACGTTCAAAATCAGTATAAGATTCCTCTGGCTAGATCCCTAGGCTATATAGTTTTTGCCAAATAGCCACATGTATGTAATTAGAGCCTTGTTTAATGCATAACTTGGATTTTTTGACACAACCATGGAGATTTACACGTACCTGGGGTAACGGTAATGTTCTCAATGGGTTTTTACAACTTTTAGTTGTACGAGCTTATGTTGGGTTTTTTATTTTTATTTTCAGCAAACAAGTGAAACACTATATTTTCACGAAACGCAGTTATGTGGTCTTAAATTTAACGTTAAATCAATTATAGACAGACACGAGAATTAGTTTTGAAACTTTTATAACCATAATTACTTGCAAGTTAATGTTGCAGTGAAACATGTGTTATTTAGCCTTATAACCGGAATTACACTCAAATGTACACATTAAAAAATGGTATATATAAAATTTTGAAATACATGTAGATGTATTATATGCACAAGATGAAACGTTCTGTATAGAAAAAAAAAGTTCTATGGTATAGAGTGCACCAATTTATCTATCAGAATTAAAATGTGTGGTTCTTGAATTTTATCCTGTCTTAGAATAAATAAAATTTGAAATAAATGACTAAATGAAGAAAAAAAGAATTTTACCTGTTATAGTAAATTCAATCATTTCTAACAATTAATTTCTATATTCCAGAGGTATTCATATGATTGACTTGTCAATTATAAATTTAAATACACGAAACAAACTTGTAATTTTAGATATATAGCTAAAGCCTCGTTTGAAATATTTCCTAAATCCCTATATTATGCAGAAGGATCCATTTCTTTACCATCTTCATTAAAGATGAGCAGTACAAAGTCAAGATAAAGAAGACGAAGAAAAAATGTCAGAAATCGTTAAAAATTTGTCTGCATTCAATTTCTGGTAAACCGCAAACAGAATTCGTCGTAAAATTAAAATCAATCAAATTAAGAGTCGCTTATTTCGGTTGCTGCCATAAAACGTATAGTGTCAACCGAAACGAGCCAAAATTGCGACACACGGATATGGGAGACACAAAGTAGGCCAAACACGGCCACAAATTTCCATTTAGGTTCCTAATGAATGCAAGCTCGTAAACAGAGCCTCGGAATCCCCCTTTAAATAAGCCAATTTCTATGTTAATTACTCGCTTTGAATATTCCCACTATTTCATATATACAAAGTTATTTTCGTACGTGTCTATGTTGCACACATCTTATCGTCAAGAATACTATGAAGACGACCGCAAAAGTACGACTAAACAAAAACAACTTTCGTTTAAAGCCAGCAAATTCAGCTTTTTTATAGCAATAATGCTGCGAATCCTGCGATTTAATAAAGGAAACCTTAAACATGTCCGCTCATTTTCATAATTGCCCTGGGGTAGGTCATTGCGTTTTAATCTATGCACTATGATTTTTTGTCTTCAAAATGGAAATGTGACATGTGTGTAGTCATTTAATTAGTGCTAGTATTTCGTTCGTTGGATAAAAGATGAATAAACGCAAATTAAGATAAATATATGTAAAATTTCTAAAGCGATAAATAATCTTGTTAACACTTTTTAACGCGAATATTCGTAAAACTTCACAAAAAATAGTAAATAGTTACAAACGCATTAAGCTGACTACAGAGGGCATATAATAAACATGTGCAAAACATTGCAGAAATGCCAATTTGTCAAATATCATAAAAGAAACAGGAGCTTTCTATCTTGCTTTAAATCTTCACAGTTTATCATTTAAACCATGCTTCTTTGCATGATAAATAGCTTTTTTTTTTCGTTACATGACTGCACTTTTAAGTGATTACAAATTATGGAATGATATCGGTAATGGTATCAGCGATCAAAGATAAGACCTAATTTGAAATTTTATAATATCGGATTTAATAATGATGGACACGGCATATTGCTTTACACGTGCCTTGTTGCATTAATCATGTTTAGTGCTTATATACTGACCATCGAGCAACTTACAAAGAAGATTGCAATGCAATAACTTTTTTTCGAAGAACTAAGAACCTTTGTTTTTTAAAAATTATATTTCTGGTTCTGACTTTATATAAACAAGACGTATTTAGCATTTCCCTGATAGTATACAGCCCAGAAGCCTTTGCCTTAATTTTGTACAGAAGGTATTACCTTAATTCTCTACATCTCACCTAGGAAAAAATCATTCATTAGGTTTCCAGTATCTCAATATTCAATAATGTAATTTATAATTAACCATAATCAAAAATATTTCCATCAATACTCCTCCTTTATTTTTGAGGTCCTTGTGGCCTCCTCCCACCTTCATTAAAATACCATGGACACCATGCTCATGCGAAACATGTGGTAAAGGGGAATATGGGGTTGGGTGTGAATAAAAATCCTGATGTGGCAATGGATCAACAGATAGGTAACAATCCAGTGACTACGTACACATTACATGTGCCCATAGAGCACATCCAGCCACATTGAACATCAGAATTGTGAACACACAAAGCTGATTCAACATATATAATGACGCTTGAAAACGTTTATTCAAACAACAAAGTCTGAATCATGAAGCTATAGTTGAGAATTATAGCATATTTGTAACATCAACACATTTGTTACTCGAGGTTACAGAATGAATTAATAAAGCGCACCACTCATGTGCCAGTTGTTAAGAGCCGACAATTGGCAAAAAGGTAAACAGTCGCGTCTTTTTATAGGAAATATCAAATAAATATAATATAATCGTACAGACCCGAGCCAATGCGAACAAAGGCCAATGCAAATGTTAGTCTTTAGCTCTACTCGTCAATTGCCAGCGTTTATTTAGCATTATAATCTGACCTTGTTTATAGGCATTAATTATTTACAGCAGTTTAGCATCTCAAAAGGACATCCCAATGTATTTACCCTCACTGTTTTATAATACACGTCTGTTATTCGCTATACAAAAACAGTTTTGTAACGTGTTCTGGTATTTTGTCCCATTTGTAGCTAAGAATTATGTTTAGAGAAGGATCTGAAAAAAAAACTTATGATGAAATCTAAAATTCAACCACCTCACAATATCACATTCTTTGAAAAACACACTGAACATTTCGTATTTCCATCTAAAAACATTGGAATTTCTAGGGCTATGTTGCTTTTTTTAAATTTAACGACGAAGAGGATAGAAGCTTTTGCGTTTCTATCACAAATAACTGGAGATAAAAAAAAAATGCTATGAGAATATTTTATGATATGGGGCTTTTTTTCACTTTGCTATAGTCACTAGTTGGTTCTCCCTCGAGCAATTTCTACATGTATGCTCTGAAAACATCAGCCAATGGTAGACCAAACACAAAAATATTTTTAAAAAAAGTAGAAAGATACGTTTATGGACAGCCCCTATTATACATTAAAAAGGATGGCCCATAATTAATGGTGTTATTCACAAAATAATAAAAAGTAGGATCCCCAAAGGCATGAAAAAAGTGGCATATGCCTATTCCTAAAATTTATTACTAAGCATAAATAATAGATTTGGAATTGTTTATTAATTTCGCTGTTCCTAAACTGTTTTACATCACGCACAAATACCTTCCTCCTTTAGATATTGGTGAACAATCCCTACATATTCTATTACGTGGTGCAGTTTATGTGTTAAAAAATAGAAATGGATTTTATAAAATATGACCGGCTGGTGGACACTTCGAAATTAATGGATCCCAAAAATGATATAAATAAGGGTGGAGAAGCCTATGCCACACGCGGTTCCAACACCACTATATCCGCTATAATTTTTCATTCTCAAAGAAATAAAATGTTTAAACTTTCCCTAACCTTTCCATAAAGGGGAAATCCCATTTTTATATAGATGCAGTGCTTGATAATTGTACTTTCTTTTGACATTTATGTTACCGGTAGCTATAGGCAACTGGCTATGGTAAAGCAAATCAAATGCAATATGTTGAATTTCAATGACTTTTTCAGAATTAATTACATTTCCCTGACTACTCCTGCAGGTCTTTCGAATTTCCCTGACACTTCCATGTTTTCCAGGTGTAAATATACTAGACACCTCACATGATATCAAGACCTCAAATGTCCTTGATTCTTTTAATGAAAGCTATATGACACAAATCCCACACGCCCCTATCTTACCAGACCGACTATAAGATGCTATTCTCTTAATTTTATCTAATATGCTATAGAAAAACTATTCTGTCGGACTCCTGGTGCATGAAATCGCAATTTTTGTCAATGCTGTTTTACGTTCCCAAAGTCTAGCTAGCAGTGCGTCACTCTTTCTCTATGAAACCTATCTCCATCCATAGAACTAAAGGGTATTCACTCACAGCTCTTCCTGCAGTGATTAATGGACCATTGGTTAAACTGTATTGGAAGAGTACTGGGGCATGATCAGTGAAACGTAAACATTGTCATGCTTTAATTAAATTTTGATTCTGTGATCCGTGATTGTCTGGTGGCACTGAGCCTCTCATGAGGCCTCACTTACAGCAAATTGACTAAGAAGTGCGCAAACAGAGTGCTCAATAAGCGAAAAATCTCAGGATTATGAATTGTGTTTCCCCCCCTATCCATCTAAATCAATATTGCAGAATAGGCGTAGAAAGTAGTATCAGTCAGATGTTATGCAGTATAAGAAGCCACACCAAAGGAAAAATGTGGATGGATGGATGCAGTAGCTATGTTCTGTCAATTTTTGGATTTGCAGTGATTGTAAAAGCTCAAATACACCAGTCTCTAATTGATATTCTATAAATGGCAATGTATTTGACAATAGTTATGCCAATAATGCCATGTAGGCTAAAACAAGACAGAATGTCCAGTAAATTTGATAGAACAAATTCATGGATTTGCCAGCTTATCCATTCAATTTTTCAGGATTATACTATATACCTAACTATACTATACGTCAATGCCAATTACCACAGTTGGAATAAAGGTATCAACCTGTTAGTACATTAATTACAATGATAACGAGAGGAAATTTTCCCATTTTCCAGACATACTGGACAACCTGTAACATTCCCTGTAGATAAGAATGGCTCACAAGTCCATGCTATTTAGTCATGCAATTCATGACAGCTTTCACTTCCGGAAAAAGTAAATACATACCGGTATCTGAAAATATATATTCGTAGAACTAATTATAAGCAATGCGATGAAGACAGTTCACGTTTAAACAGTGCAACGACTTGGTTGGCGACGAATAAAACATTAAAAATAGGCTACATGTGTAATTAAAATAATAACATTAACCTACCGAAATGTCCATCTTCTTCATTAGTCAAGAACGCGTTACCTACAACTTTAAAGCTAACACTTTCAGGATCATGCAGCATCTAGAAAAGAAATGGAAATTATCACTGATTTTATACAAATAAAAGAACTCTGAATTTCCCTTAAATTTAATGTTCTTAAGCAATCCCTGAAGGATGTCAAAGAAATCGTCAACCAAAATCAATTTAAAAAAAAAATCTGCAATGACTTGGAAGTGATTCAAAGTGATACGAAGTTTGACGTTTTTTCATCATCTATAAAAATACACAGAGCTTCATATATTCATGTAAGGCGAGATTAATAACAGTCTCCAGAAATAAAAAAGGAGAAAAAAATCGATAAAAATGCCTTCAAAAACTACAGCGGATGATTTGAAATGAAAACCATTTCCAAGCATTAAAATTGGAGTGCTTCAGTGAGAAGAAGAAAAAAAACTTAGCTTAAATGGATTTCTTAAATTAAATTTATGGATTTTTACTTGAAACAATTTTCTACATTACTAAAGTATATAAGAAGAGTTTAAATTATTTCTTTTAGAAATGCTCTAAGCTATAGTGGGAAAATTGAAATTAAAGGTTTTCTGCCAAATTAGCTTATTTTTTTTATTTGCAAAAGTCAGAATATTGGCTACAGGTTGAAAAGGGCTCAAAAACACCAACAACGAAATGCATAAAAATGGATCAAGCGAGCATTCATAATGTCTTCATTGTGCGTATATTAAATAACAATTGCGTTAGGTTTCCACTAATTTAAATTTGCATTGTAATGCAAGTGCCGTTCATGGCTTTTCCACACGCAACCAGACAACCAACCATAATGAATGAGCTCCTTATTTATTCAATAGAAAACCAAGAAGGTTTTCCTCTATAAGTAAGACATGATGTAACTAAATACTACACTATTTTTTATATACGAGAACAACGGGATAAGTTAATTGGAAACTGTTTATTCAGTAAACTTAATTGCATATTTAAAAACATTTGCAGATGCTTATTTTTGCATAATGCTTCAGCGACTGACAAGGCCAAAGAAAATTAATCATTATTATGAGATGTTTAGTCTTAGAAGTTGAACCATATAGTTTCGAAGCAATATGTGGTTTGGATTAATAATACATGTGACAACATTTAATTTAAGATGATCATTTTTTAGAGAAAAAAAATATTGAAAGTTATCTTTCAATTATTGTAATTCCACCAGGTTTAATTACTTTCCATGCAATGTGCATATAGCAATTCAATATCATTTTTGAACAGACATTTTCTGAAAAAGTTTCTTTTAAATACATACTTTACATGTAATGAATTCTGTATAGCTTGCATTTATTGAAATACAAATCTAGGAAGTTTTCGCACAAGGACAACTCCGCACACGTTACAAAAGTTAAATTAACCTAACCTAGCTAACCTAACCTAGACTAACATGACCTAACTGCAATATTTTAAGGTCTCATGATACTGCATGATATTTCATTCATTAATATATAATTTAGATAAAGCATTGAAATAATTTTAAACTACTGTACATCAAAATTATATTTGAAAAATGAGCAATTGTCTTAGTGATTGCTGCGAATATACATGTACATGTACAGTTTAAACCTGGTAAAGTATTCCAATCTGCATATAGTGACTGCTTTTCACAACTTGGTTTTAGTGTATATGTACATACATGTTTTCCTTCATAAAAATTCCCTGTATGTAGTAACAATATGTATACATTGACCGAATTTAGCCATTTTTGAGTGGTCTCCTTTAGCAGATAGGTTTTACTGTGTACAGAACTTTCGTTTATTTCCACCAGATGGCGCAGTAAAAATGTACAACTAATGATACACGAAGTAACTCTAAGTGTTAGATACACAGTATTTCAAAACTGAATTCCTGTTTTTGTTTTTCATTTCAAGTTCGTCTATCTTTCTCCAGTTTTCATTGCCCATCATAAACAAAAGCAAGGGCACCTCTCAACCTTGGGCGTTTCTCGACAGGTCCGTCAGTTCGAGCTATAGTACATGTATAGGAAAATTTGACCGCTTATTGATTGGCTCTTTTCTTGATTAGCCTTTTTATAACAACTTGTCTTATAATGCCAAGGTTAATTTTTTCCCTCTTTTCAAATAACACAGCTTAGATCCGTGCAGAAATCCAAGTCTAGCCCGTTGGTGATAAAAAAACTTAGCAACCAGAATTGAAACTTGCATGAGAAGCTAAACTGGCCTGCAGAAAAGATATCTTAATGCGATAATTTATGAAAAGGGTCAACATTAAGACCTTGAGAAGAGTTGCACTCACGTGTCTCTCTTAGCTCTTGCTCAGTGTGGTTATTTTTATTGTTTTAATGTTTGTACGTCAAGCTCTCGAACAATATTTCAAACAGCATTTATATCCCTGTTGAAATCCGTGCAATTTCATCGTAAAAAATGTTTACTAGCCAAGCACATTTCAAAATGTAGGACAGCAGCATGAAGCTTTCAAGTACTTGTATTTCGTAATAATCATTCACCTACAGGCGCATATTGATTATCATCGTCGAAACTAAGTTTCACCAAATTTCTAAAGTTATTGGGAAATATTTGTTCAAGGTTTAATAACGCTGTTATACAAACACGCCTTTCAATATGCTATTTATGAAAAAAAAATATATAAAATGCTCAAAGCATGTATCCTTAGAAAAATATCAGCATGTGGTGGGCCTACCCTTATGGCAATGCAACATGCAAAACCTGCTATTAGCGTTTAAAATATTTCTGCTCATTTTTTTCTTCCAAATAGCAATTATTTTGACAAGCAAAACATCCAAGAAAATGATATCCGTACATAATGTCATGCTAAAAAATATGTGTGATGTACATGTAGCTTAAACTTTTAAAAGCAATATGGTTTATTAGTATACAATTATGTATCGCTATTACATGTAACAAACATATACCAAACAAATTCAATATTTTTCACTATATCGTTGAGGTTATAGAATAATTGGTCACATGGTTCCTGTATGTTTTTTGATTAATGATGCCAAAAAAACCTCATTTATTACCATTTTAAGTGTAAAATTGACATCTCCAAATTAAAATCCATTTGCTCGAACTGAAATCAACCTGAAAGGCCCTATGAAAGTACATCATGCCTTAAAACAGAGAAGATTGTACATTGTTTTCGAAATACAGTACATTACATATAATATTTTGGAACATTTTGAAAATTGTAGGACTAGGGTTTTGTATAGCCTTAAGGTGCATGTGTGTCATTGATATATAGGTCTCCTCCCTTGCAAAAAAAATGTCTTATAGCAAGCAGCGACCACACCTAAGTCTTTCAACAGGACGATCCCATTCCATGGCCTGTACACGTTGCATCGTTTTATTTTTTTCTTTGTATGAGCTCATATTAGATATCTAAAATTGAATTGTATTTGAAGTAAATTCCTATAAAAGGTACGAGGCGCATATATACGAAAACATAGTTTGAGGAGGAGGAGGGTATAGGACCACCTCGTCTTTGAGCTGCAGGTTTTCATAAAGAGCACGTTTTTTCAATTGCAGCTCCTTGTTTATGATAAAACACAAATTACTGTGGGGAAAAATCCATAAGAAAAATTGCATCTTCAGTGGATTATTTTAATACTGTGCTGAAGGGAAAAAAAAACGAAATGGATGTGAGGGTATCATAACTGGCGGCCATCTTGCCACACCGCCACGTGCAATTCATAGCCCATGTATAATACATGAAAGTGCCACTCAAGCCAGTGGTGCACCGCCTCTTCAATTGCCCCATGATCGCTCCGCTTGATTCACAATGCCAGATGCGTGAATTGCATCTTTTTTTTACAATAACACCGCATATATCGAGGTTTACTTTATCTGAATACGTAATTTGTAAACAGACGAGAGTGAGACGACGTTTCTTTTAACTGTAAATGTTTCATTCTTGCAAACGTCATATACAGGTAAATTCAAAATTTTTTAGAATATGTTTGTGTTTGTAGCCGCATCTTGGTCATAATTCCTATAAGAATTATGTAGTTGATCCATGATTAAAATACATTACACTAAACATATTTAATCAAAATGCATGTTATCAATAGAAAACACTGAACTCGACCTCGTTAAATTCACACGTTTTTAATATATGGTTGCATTTTAAATGATGCTAAGAGTTACAGTATAAAAATAAGCGAACCATTGATTAAAAATGAACAGTCGTACTATCCCAAGTGAAAATTCCCATACAGTCCCATAGCAAAATCCCATATAGCTAATGGAATTAATGGGATTTATAGTG
>JAQGCC010005812.1:0-11030 GCA_034698905.1 Xestoiulus laeticollis
CATTAAAATCAAGAATGATTCTAGAAAAGACAAACTCGTTTGTGTCTTGGATTCATGCTAGAATCATGTGATGCTCTGTTCTTTGATGCGCTGCTATGCTATGTGCGGGTGCATCGCGAATCGCAGGTTTGTCTTTAGGAATCATTCTAGAATAAAGCGATTCTTTAATCGCTGATAGCACCATGTTTTTACCCTAACTGTATATCTTGAATGATAATGTTATGATAGATAATTTTGCTCAATCTTTTTCTACATTGTCGATTTAAAACGAAAATACACGAAAGTGGTAAATGAAAAGCTTGCACATGAGGTCATTTTAGAAAAAAATGTTCCCAATTCCAGGTGTATTACCTACTTATTTTACTGTATGATGAAAATAGTTTCTTAATTTAAGTAGATATGTAAACACACGTTTGCGTTTGTACTGTACCTGTATGTGGAGCGTTTTGTGTTTTCACCTTTATGTCTGTTGTTATGTCTGCTACGTTGGCCTTTTTGTTGTTTTCGTTGGCGCCAGGCCTTCTGCTAACAATTGCCAGTATTAGGTTACATAGGCTTAACACGGTGATCTCAATAAATTTCTCAACATCCTTCCACTCCTTCCACATGCTGCACATGGGTCTTAAAATACAGTGAAGGGAAAGATATGCTCTATCGTATACATCCAACTAAAAAAACGTTAATTTCTTCAGGAAATTATATTTATTGCTAAAATATTTTGAAAATGAGGTATACAACTACCTGCATAGGCTAAAAAATACTCACCAGTTTAAATATAACAAACGAGGATTAATACATGTCCGGTACTGAGAACACGGTAACTGATGCTCTTTTACAAATTGCAGCGTCCACCTTGTTTATTTATTTCCAATATGAAATATTTTATTTAAATATAATTTGTATAATTTTGTGGAAATTTTAAGTGATGAGAACATTCAGATAAATTTCGAATTCTAGGAAATGTTTTTTAACAAATATTGCTACCAGAGCTAGGAATATGGTTTTAAATGTTTGCATTGTTTCCATGATGTTTCACTTAGCGGTGCCATACTCATAGCCCCATGCCACACTAGCATTTTGCTAGCCTGAAACAGGACATCGAATTTAATTTAAATTCTAGCATTATAAAATGTGCACATTAATATATCGTGTGAAACTTTCTTTTAATTTAAAAGCCTTGTTGTAGGCTAGCCAAACGCGCGTTTCCAGCCTAGTGTGGTCTGGGGCTAAGAACCCTTGACTGTAGGGTACTGAGTTGAATTGAATAGAAGTACATGTATTAAGATATCATGAAATCTTAAAATACAAAGCATAGCCTGAGGAATTGCAACCCCTAAGATTCGGCAAACAGGCATTGCACCACTGTAGTGCAGTGAAACCCTATACCGCCTAATGAGAAAATTTATTTCCTGTATTGTTTGTTCTTACAATTCAGTCCATAATGAATAAAATTCAAAATTTTTGACCTACTAGTACCTCATCCTTGTGTTCTATGGCCAATGCCTGTTTCGTTAGACCTTTCTAATGGACTTGATGACTTGATGTCTAAACAGGAACATGATAAATGTAGCTATATGTAGTGTAATGCTGAAGCATGGATAATATCACGGATAAGAGGATGCAGAATTGCATGGAAACATACCTGTGGTTAGTCAATTCCCGCGTTTTTATATGGCATGTATTATTGCCTTGCTGCACTATGTGCAAGCGCATCGAAAAACAACGTGATTGCTTTTTTATTCACAAAGCATTTAATTCAGAAAGTGTAAGAACAGTTTGGGGGCATGAAATAGCATGAAGCCGATTGGGCAATCGGAAAATCCCGCCATTGGAGAAACCAATCGGAACGCTGCATTTAAGATAATGCCTTAATTTCATTATAATGCTATGCCAAATAACAGCGTGGAGAATGGTAGAAAAAGCATAGGAATGAATTCCTGAAATCAGCGTTTAGATTGGAAAATCGGAAATTTCCGCCATCGCGAATCCAATCAAAATGCTGATTTCAGGAATTCATTTCAATGTTTATTCTCCCATGCTCCACGCTGTTCTTACCGTTATCCATAGTATTAACCATGTTTTTACCTGCAGTGCATCATTACCTACATGTAGGTGAAAACTGTCGATTGCTAATTAATCCATACATCTATTCACGAAAAAAAAAATTCACCTTGATCATAAATTAACCTGGAAAAGTCAATCAACTAAGGGTGTTCACTTAATATAGCTCAATCACGAGTGTTGGTAAAAGTCATCTTTTCGTGCAAGGCACCATCAATTGAAAAGTGCATTTGGCCATTTGTTTCTTGTAGATTTTGGCCAATAAGTGCCAATCCTTCCGTGTTCGTCGTCCATTATTGGCTTTGAAATCCTGATTGGTTTACACGTTTTTTCTTCTTCTCGTGTCGATGACACAATTCACGCAATTTCAAGCCATCCGTGAGGGGGCACTAAGCGCATTGAGCCTATAGGCCGGCTTTAGGCGATGTAGTCTGGTAAAAACAGGAAAAATAATTTTGAATGTCTGCAATTGGGGGTCTCCTCCTCTTACGTAATCTGATTTATGACGTTGAGACTAAATCGCTAAGAAACACGTGTTGAGGAATCATCATTCGTAAGGACACCCTTAATACCTCTTCCAAATTGCCCCTCGTGGAATAAGGATGCCATTACCGCGAGATCGTTTAATATGCTAAGAGATTATCGATATGTTTTATGCATTTTCAGTGAATTGAATTTTGGTCTTTGTTGAAAACTAAGGCATTTTTATAGTGTGTAAACGCTTGCTCTGCACAGGATGGTCTCTTAAAATGAGGTTTATGCAACGTTTCATTCATTTGCTTTACCAAAATATTAGTCGCATTGACCGACATGCTACTTTAATGTGCCATTTAATTGCACGTTTAGGGCCGTAGCACACGTAATAAACGTGTGCTACATAACAGCAGTTACACATGCAGTGAAACCTGTGAATAGCGCACCCCATTGGGACCGAATCATGGGGTGTTCTACTTGGAGGGATGTGCTATATGAAGGTTCAGCTATCGTGATGACCATAATATATCAAATTTTATTACCTTAATGAAGATGCTCATATATATATATGTTGCAATTTTAAATGGTTTTTAACATAAACGTAACCGAAAAATACGTATAGAAAGCAAATATACTCTCGTATACAACTGCATCTATGTAGATGTAGATGTTTCATGTATCGAAATCCATTTTCTAAATGATAAACATGCATTCACTATGCTAATGTGTTTTATTTGACATTTTGGGATTTCCCAGTGTGGTTTCATAGTTGCATGGTTTGGCGTACGCTCTTCGCAGGTAAAATCGTGATTTTGCCCCAAGAAACCATTGCGCAAGTCGCGTTTCGCAGGGAGTACGCTATATAGAGGTAGTTTCTTCTATAAAAATCGATCTGTGCCAACTGCGAGGGTGCGCTACTCACAGGTAATACGATATATGGAGGGCTCTTATTCGTAGGTTACACATTATTATGTACATGAAAATTAGTTTCTGTGTGAAATATATTGCGTTTATTCTTAAGGTTATCTAAGATACCTATTTGAAATGTAAATATGGAAAACTGAGTTTGCTTCCAATATTTTGTTTGCATATTCTAAATTACCCTATTAGGTTAGGGGGTGGCAATATCTCCAGCTTTTTTTTCTTTACAAAACACTTCTATGATTAGGCCAATAAGAGGATTTGTTGACATCATTTGAGTTACACAAGGCGTTTTTATCCCCTTTTTATATTCAGTATATTTTTGTTAGTATAAGTATAGTGTGTAATCCGCCTTAGTATGTACGACTTGTTGAATAAAGAGTTTCCTTTTTTATATAAAATTGGCGGCAGGGATCTTCCTAAGAGATTGTATTTGCACATCCCTGTATGCTGTTTGGCGTTGTCATGGATACCAGAAATGATGAAATCCTAGATTATCATTTTGTTCACCCATTTTTTTTGTTATAATCTTAATTATCCGATTTTTTTTATTTGTATGGAAAAAATGCTTCTGTTTATTGTCATTGTAGATTTTTTATTCCAAAAGTTGGCATATTACAGGCCTACTCTATCAATATTGAACAAATATGTTGCTGAATTCGAAATCATTTCAGTTGTTTACTTTGGAGGTGCATTTTTTATATGAAACCGGCTCCAACCTACAGTCTGAATGGTATCCTACTAAATATTGTCCATATACTGCAGAGCTCACCATAAGTGATAGGCTAGCATGCTGTGGAACACAGGGGCCGTCCAAAAATGACGTCAACAAAATTTGGCTAAAAATTGACCCCCTCTTCTTTCTTACCCAAATCAACAATCGTCATTTCAGTTACCTTCCCTTCCCTTATATACGTCAAAAATTATAATAAATTTGTCTAAATACGTAAATATTGTATTGACGTGGATCCTGGATACTAAGGAACACTTTCTTAATTTAAAAATCAAAATTAATACAAAATGTGTAAAGACGTTGGACTGAATACATAAAAGTATGTGTGACAGTAGCTTGTTTTAATAACGACATTTATTATATTCTATTGAAGGGAAAGAGTTAGAGCATCTGTAAAAATCAAATTCCCCTCCTCCTCAGTTGTTGACGTCATTTGTGGACAGCCCCTAAGCATGGGGCTGTTTGACAGTTTTAAATTGTCATGCAACACAAAGTTACAACAGAAATCTTTCAAAAGAACTGTAGTGGAGGTCAAACTTGTAATTTTAAGTTGTTAACCTGGTCAGTCTTTCTGAACTCAATTCACTATTATAACTATGTCCCCAAGGGATAATTCCAGGTTGACAGAGAATGATTTTGGGAAATTTTATATTGCTTGCTGATTTGTAATGGTGTGTAAATGATTTGGGTATATGGGCTATCTTCTACCCTGTTACAATATGGCATGTAATGTTGACTGCAGGGTAATACATGTATAATAGAATAGAACGTGTTAATATGTGATGTTTGTAAACATCAGCTATAATTTACACACTAAAAACGTTGGGTAAAAATTCAACCCAATATTAAGTGCTATATGAACATACCAACGTTGGGTTAACATTGGGTTGAATTTAAGTTTAACAACCAAATTTTTGGGTTAAAGCTAGCCAACGTTGGGTCACAGTTATTAACCCAGGTTTTGGTTAAAATATGCCCAGAATTAAGTAATTGTGGGGTTTGTGTTATTTGTAATCAACTCATAAGTGGCTTACTTTATTATCAATAACATAATCTTAATATTTATACAATTCTGTGCAATAACTGTGACCCAACGTTTTGTAGATATAAACCATTATTTGGTTATTACACTTTAATTCAACTCAATGTTAACCCAATGTTGGTATGTCCATATAGCACTCTATAATGGGTTGAATTGTAACTCAGCGTTTTTAGTGTGTAGGTATTATACTTAATTGGATACTTTTGTTACCTGTTTAACTGTGAATAAAATTTATTTGATGTTGCAGGGGGTCTGTTGTGGTCCTATTGATTTTTACACATACTCACTAGTCTTGTTAGCATTTTTCTTATAATTTATCTCTACGAGCTAGACCACTTGAAATTTTTCACTTTTTGATGGTGCAGTTTTTTGTGATTATAATTCTAAATGTATCCTCTTTTCTTTAAAACAGGGTGTGATATCCAGTGTTGCCAGACAAAATCATTTTTAAAAAAAAAATGATTTTTAGTCACTACCAAAATGGCGTCTAGGGATTGCAAGTTCTGTAATGTTGCTTTTGTTGTGATTTACACTGTATACATATACGTGAATGGTAACCCTGGTATTTTTTTCACCAGAGAGCTATTTTAAGGTAATAATACGGAGAAAGATCTCTGGTGGGAGTAAATGAAATTGATGAGGAAAAAAGCCCCCAGTTTTCAAAAAATTGAGGTAGACCTTAGCCTTACGCTTGAGAGAAACTAGAGAAAAAGCAAGGGCACACACACACAAGCATTAAGCAATATGTGTGGAAGAAATAAGACGTCATACGCATACAAGGCTTATCATAAAAAAGAGGGGGAATGAAATCTTTGCTCAATTTGAGACAGGCCACTGATTTCCCAGCATCCCCCTCTTCATATTCTCTGCAACGTTTTCCATAGAAAAAACGAAAACAATGTACAATCTGTCATTCTCAGCTTTGAAAATTTAAGCTTGTTTCGGCTAGCTCTTAGTTACGCAGGGGTATTTAACGATGAAAAAATGCAGATGAAAAAATTTACATTGTACATGTATAACGGTATAGGTAATTGTCATCGGCACCTGCTTAACATAGCTGGGCAAGTGCGAAATTCGTCCCTAAAATGAGGGTGGAGTAATAAGGCAATTGTTGTGCCTTATAAAAATATCTTTTCATGCGGAAAATAATGGTCTTTGTACTGGTATTATTGTTCGTGCATGGAGACCTATTCATGGGATTAGTTTAAGGACATTTTATGTTAAAATTAAGGCACTGTTACTATGGTATAAGAATGGGGATGGAGGGTGTAAATTTGCTGTCGAAATAAGGTGCTAAATAAAAATTGAAATTTTTTTTTAAAGCTTTTTGCAGGTTGAAAATATACATATACAGTGTATTTTTAAATACATGTATACGGTTGGTGTTTAGCTCCAATATGCCAATGGCTGGTGTTTATTTCAAATATATTGTTTTAAAATCTGGTGATAAAGGGTGGTTTTCCATGGAAATTGTGATTTCATTTGGAATGCAATGTACTGAAAAATACATGCACCTTTGTTTACGGAAAATACTGGTCTTTGTACTGACATTATTGTCTAGCATACATGTAGATTCCTATTCATGGAATACATTCCTATGGATTATGTTACATATGCTGTTTTAATAAGATTGTAAAGTAGAAATTTGCAGTATTTTTGCATTAATACCCAAAATATGCATTTCAAAGAAATTACAATTTTTTTTTATAAAGGCTTTTAAGTAATGTCGTAAATAATTTTATTACATACATGTACAAAAAAATTGTAGATAATATAGGAGTTGAAGTAAATCGTACTTGTAAAAACTAGAACTATTTTCTTGTTCACTTATTACATAATGGGAATCCAAACTGGGGGAAATTCTCTTCTGGGATTGCATTGTTTGTATACATGTAATTTTCTAAATTTGAACATTGCGTAGGGTAGAATATTAGATCCACGTTAAATCGATGCAAACAATGTACGCTAAATTTGCCTCCAACAGGCGGGCTCTTTGTGCACTTTAATAATGCCGAATTAGTTGAATAATTAAAATCCTGGAAGTAAATTCGGATTAGCTTCAAGCCTGATTTGTTTTCTTGTTTTCATTATTCCGTCAAGGGTGAATCAAAATTACCCGTTAGCGTAATGCATGCATGGGTAAGAGAGGGTGTTTTAAATTTGTCCAGAACAAAGGAAACGTTGTTCCGCCACTGTAAATTTCTCCTGTATTACTGAAGACGGTAAGCAACGGTTGCTTATTACCTCAATTTACCTAAAATTAGCTCAAACTATTTATATTAACCTGCTTGACAGTTGAGCACTTGCTGTTGGGACTCGATCCTGCAACATAGTATTCACATGCCCAATGAACAACTTCTGACATGACCCAGATAGAGCGTATTGCAGATACATGTACAAGTGTAGGGGAAATATTTTGACATCAAATTAAGTTTGATTGTCGTATGGTTCAAGAAAACAAGGGTGATTGAACATTATAAAGACTGGTGAGTCGCTTGTTGCAGTATATACCAAACCTCAACAGAAAAATGGAACCAAAAAACAATGCGAATATTTCAGTCTGCAACTATTAGTGGCAATTGGGGAACAAATTGTAGCTGTGCAACGGATAATGACGTTTAACACTAGTATATTTTATTGGAATTAATTCTTTTCATGCTCACGTTAGTTTCTATGTATACAAAGAAGAATAAGTTTTATATTTCATGTACCAGCGTATTAATAACTCCATCGACTACTAAAGCCTTCATCAGGAACTATATCGCACTGGTGGCCACGTACATGCCAGGGGAGAGTCTGGGGTGGGGGAGGGGGGGAAGTGGTCAGGGAAGTCAGGGAAATTTTCCCAAATAAAACACAAAGTGCTATCCCTGCACTCAGTTTGCTAGCAGTTTTATTCCCAATCCTCTCGGCTGCCTTTTTTGCATTTGAGCCAATCTTGTTTCTTATGTTTTCTTATGAAATATCATCGTTTTTGTTCTGTTATGTATTAAAACGATTCTTCTCAAAATAAGATTTCATCATTTGTTAAATTGTTTTCCTCTGTAACTGAGTATATGCTGTTATTGGGCATGTGTTCAACAGAGAGTTAAGTAGCATGTGTTGCGGGCAGCAGTTTATGTTGAAGTTGATAATACATGTAATGACTTTTTATTATTTAAAATTTGTTTGATAAAATTCAACAACACCAAATAGTGTGCTATCTATGTTCAAATTTACATTCATTCCCTGGGAAAGAATTTTAAGCAATTATAATCCAGCTGGACTTGTAACCAAGTTTATTGTTTTGCCAAGTTTTAAATTTCAATTGCTATTTTATTTTTCATTATGACAAACAAAATGCTCACCTCGTTTTGTTTCCGGTCCACGACGACACCCAGCAGCCGTGAGACGAACTATTCCTGCATACCTGAGGTGGCATTGTGAGTTCGCCAGGGACCCAAACAAAACAATGTGCCACTCTACACTTTAGACGGTCGCACCTATTGCATACGCGAGGTGGCATTGTGAGTTCGCCGGGAACCGAAACAGAACAATGTGCCACTCTACACTTTAGACGGCCGCACCTCTCGCATACGCGAGGTGGCGTTGTGAGCGTGCCGATTACCCAAACAAAACGATGTGCCACTCGCATTCGCAAGTTGCTTGAGCTCCTCGCTCCGCCTCAAGGTGGCGCTGCTAGTGCGTCATGGACCCAAACAAAACGATGTGCCACTCTATGCTTAGACTAGCTTCCCCAGCCGTGAGGTAGCGTTGCTACGCTAGACACCAACTTATAAAATGCCGACTTGAAGTCTGCATACTGGTTTATTCCCTTATTCTGTGATATTAAGGTTTTAAAAATATTGTATCTTTTAATCATTAACCGACAAGGTGGGCTTAGTGGTTATGCTTAACTCATTGATTTCGGGAGACCCGGGTTCAAACCCTGGTCGGCTATCCTGAGTGTGGTTTTTCGTGGTTTTCCACAACCTGCCTTAATTGCCTATATAGGCACGTAAAGGCGAATGCCGGGATAGTTCCCCAAAAATCGGCCACGACCGTATACTCTTAATTCCCATTAAAAATTCTGGCACTTTGCCCCCTGCCACATGGCATATACTACATGCTGACTGCAGGGTAAGAAATTGAATTGAATTGAATCCGGTATTTCAGCGTTTAAAGCTGATACCAAAGTGCCAGGTGCGACATTGCTTTTTCGTCGCAACCTGTACGTCTTTTTTTCCACTGTCTCGCATCCATTTTCCTGTTGGTGCCACGCCGTCTTCTCCGGCTTTTGCCTATTTATACGATATGTTATGTATTTTTTTTTTTCTTCTCTTCTATATGCCGGGCTGCGACAGAAGAGGGGGTATTTCGCTAAATTGCGCGTTTCTGGTGCCTTATCCCCTCCTTCTTCATCCATGCTTTATGCTCGGACTCGTTTTTCCGGCGTTCCCATTGGATGTTGAGGCACTGGAGGCAAGAAAATCTCGCAGATTAAACGGCGAGATGAAGAAGGAAGGGGCTGGTGGAGGCTGTTGCCCGGCAACCCACCAAGATTTATGCTTTTTGCGCTAGGTGCTCGTTTTATGACGTACTTTGCTCACTCTTTTCTCTCTTTCTCGCTTTCCAATTTCCATTTAAAACGACCTAAAGACGTGAATATCCGCCCGCCCAAGCCCCAGCCAAATGACTTAACTAGGCCTAATGCCCTTTCCTCTTCACCCTCTTCTTCTTTTCGCCGAAAACTCAACCTACCGACTAATTTTTACTTTTATCTTTTTCTTCGGCTTTTATGCTGGGAACACTATGCGAACACGGTCAATTGTCAAAGACAATTTTTGAGTGGCATCCGCAGGTGGAACAATGCCATCTGGACATAACTGTGCAAATCCTTCAGATATTTTTATCTTCAGAATCCACTTTATATTTCCCAGTTTGGCCTGGTTAAGTTATCGTTACAACTTTAGATAATAGAGGGATTGTGCAACGCCTCCCTTAATGCCACGTCAACTGATTTACCTTAACGAGAACGCATTGGAAAAGCATACAGTGCTGTCAATGTGGTTATCATTAAGGGAGCATTAAGGGAGGCGTGCACAATCCCTCTATTAGAGGGATTGAGCAAGCCTCCCTTAATGCCCCGTCAACTGATTTACCTTATAACGAGAATGCATTGGAAAAACATACAGTGCTGTCAATGTAGTTAACATTAAGGGAGGCGCGCTCAATCCCTCTATTTTTGCTAGCATCACTTGGTGTTCATGTAGTTTTATTATTAAAATAAGAATGTGGAGATAATGTTCATGTATAAGGTGTCATGCTTGGTGAAATTATAACGATCACTTAATGCCGGTTGTACCAACTAAGGTGAACATTTAAGGTTTGCTAACCTCGGGTTAAAATGATTTAAGGTTAACCTACAAGTTAGCTGTATGTGTTGCACCAATTAATCCTTGATAAAATTACCCAGGGTTATGAACCCCATGTTTAACCATGCATAAAACAAAATGGCCTCTTGTTTTATTTTAGAATATTAACCTGAGGTTAACCCTGCCTACTCGCTGGGTTAACCTTTATTTTCATTTTTCCCTAACCCACGCTTGTGCAATGCAATGTTGGGTTAACCTAATGTTATTGTTGTTCTTATTAATTGATAACTACTTCTTTAACAACTCATTAAATGTTTATAATTGTTTTTCATCAATATATTTTAACTCCTTTCACTTCAACTTCTAGAACAGGGTTGCTACCAACCTGGAAAGTCAGGGAAAGTCAGGAAAAGTCAGGGAAATGATGAGTGGTCAGGGAATGTCA
>JAQGCC010005813.1:0-11026 GCA_034698905.1 Xestoiulus laeticollis
GGTGGGTCAAAAGTGAATTTCCTGCCAGTACTTGCTGGCTACATTAAAAGGTTTTACGTGAAAAACTACGTTTTTTTATACTGTATTATTTTATCACTTACCAAATGCCGCCTGTCCAGAATGAGCGGATTAGTGGCCGAAATGACCGCACCAAAAACAAGTGCGAATGTACTGTCCGGATTTGTTCTTGACAATTTGGCCATAATAAATGACCGCCCAGATTAACCGGTGTCCATATTAGGCGGATTCGACTGTACTCTAGTATAAAAGCGTATAAATACCTGCGTGGTTGATTTCATGGCCCCTGCTATCGCAACGTTAGAACTCATCGCCTGTTTAACGGAAAAACAAGTCACGTTATTTCAAACATTCGTAACTCAATTGGGATTTTTTTTTCCCCCATTTTGACGCGGATTAATCGAATATTGGATTTAATTTTTGCGTGCCTTGGACTGCGCTCCGATAGAAGTTATTTTGGAGTTTGCGGTGTATGTCCTCGCCTTCTGTTTTCGTACTTGTACCAGCTGTTTGGCCAACACTGTGCATCCTTGTCTGTTGCCTTGTTTCGCCAGCTTTTTTATGTCCAACTCCTAAGTATCGAAAGCAATTTAGATAACGTAATATTTGTATAAAGTTTCAGGTATCCAAATATCCAAATTATTCCTGGTTAAGGCTATAACACACCCGTTGAGAATGTAATCCCCTAACCCTATTTTTCTCATAGCCCCTGTTGTTTCTATAGCGCGAATTTCAGATAAAATTAAGATTTTAACTATCTAAACATCCTATTTTCATATTTTTTTTAAAGAAATTTTGTCAATTTATGATCTTTAACCATAATATTGTTTTTAATTTGGGGTTTTGAGCGAGTTTTTTTTCCAGATTTTTACGATTCATTCAACCCTATAGTTTTTCAATAGACCAATACCTTGTTTTTGTTGTGTTTTTATAACGCGAATTTCACATTTTCAAGCTCGAAATGCAGCAATTAACGACCAAAATGTAAGGACAACTAATTAATGGTGTATTTTTGCTAATCAAGATGATCTTACTAATTGTTTTTCCTGTTTTTCTAGGTCTCTTCTGTCTTTTTCAATGTCTCTTTGGGTGCGTCTCAACATTCTGTCGTTGTCCCGCATTTGCTCTGAAATTACAGATGAAATTGTCAATAAATGGTAAGGTTTTTTGATAATTAATTCTTAGGGAATTATTTCTTTACCTTTAACAGTGGGTTTCTTTTTGAAAAAATCCATTTTTTCACGAAAAAACGAGCGTTTTTCAAGAATGTAAACACGATTTTGTCATATGATTATGAGTAATACTTGGATAGACCCTAATTAGGCTCCTGCCCACTTGTGCGTATGCAGCTATGCATACGCAACCTTACAACCTCTCAATGCAACTGCAACCCTACCAACTTGTACATAGATAAAGCACATGCCACATACTGTGCTGCAACCCTACCAACTTGTACATAGATCAAGTTGGTAGGGTTGCAGTTGCAGACCAACATGGCGCCATCTATTGGCATTAAATGAAAAGAAGGACTGGCAGAATGCTTCATGTAGATTGGCACAATTGTGCTCATTGGCTTATAAGTTGAGCCCTCCACTAAAAAGGAGTAAAAAGTGGTGGAGTTATAAATTCGTGGCTTCTAGTGTTGTTTTGTTCAAGGTATGTTAACAACTTTACTTTTTTAGCTATTTTAAAGATAAAATGAATCTGCATTGACCAGATCCATGCACAAGTGGAGTTTTGGGGGTTAAAAATCACCCATTATGATTGTTATGCCTGCTAAACCTTCTTTTTGCATGTAGCTTTGTTTACAAAACATTTCTCATATATGATTTGGATGATCTATTTATTAACCATTCTTTTAAGTATAAAGTTTTGAAATCAGTTAAGTTTATTTTTGTGCTGCAGGGATGGCTAATTTACTGGAAGTGCAGCAAGCTTGCCTTGACAGCGAAACCATCGATCTTGGTGTTTTTCTGTCTTCTGAAGTGCCACTGGAGGATGACTTTGATGAACAACTTATTCGAGGCATTATTGACCACCCAAACATTTGGGACAAGAGCCGGTCAGATTATAAAAATAATATCAAGAAAAGTGCTGCTTGGCGTGCAATAGCGATTGCTATAAAAAAAACTGGTAAGGGAAAACTGCACATTTGAGACGTTACAATTTGCTAATAAAGCTCATGTTTTTGAAAATTATTATTTCAGAGGACGAATGCAGATTGAGGTGGCGTCAGCTGAGGGACCGTTACACTAGGGAGTTAAGAAAGCGAAAAAAACCTAGTAGGTCAGGAGCGAGTGACAAGGACAGTTCTGGCTGGGGTTTATTTGAATCAATGGGTTTTATCCAGTCCCAAGTGCAAGCAAAACAGTATGTCCCATCAAAAACATATAATTATGGTCATGAATGGCATGTAAGCATCATTTTTTTCAGAACCACTGTGAGCAACGTGCAAAGACCAGCACCACCTGTTTCTTTTCCATCCACATCACAAGATATTTACAGTGATGGTTCATCTACCTCAACACCAACTACTTGCGAAGCCAGAGAGCTGCCACAATCATCTGAATCATCGTGTTCAGTTACGCCATGCTCAAGCCAACGTAAACGTACGAATATTGCCACTTAAGGTTTGACTTGAATATTGTGTGAATGATATTAACATGTTACTTATTTAGGTCCTTCAAAACGTAAGCTGGACAGCACTTGCGATGAAAATGCTCGCCTTGAAGAACAGTTGGCAGCCAGTAGGACTTCCATTCAACACCTTACAACCCTTATAACGAACCACTTGCAGTCCCGTGTGTCAGAAACTGACCTACCTGACACACTAACGATCAGTAGAGATTCTCTCTGTGGAATCATCTGGGAGCGCTATAATGGGTTGCAAGCAGATAAAAAGAAGCTTTTCCAGATTCGCGTTTTGAACCTACTAACAGACTTGGAGGATAATTAAAAATAAACGTAAAAATGAATTGAACAGTTTATTGTCTTCTTAAATTCGATCATATTGATAGGGCAGTTCCCCATCACTTGATGAAAAATACATCGTCAAAGTCTCTCGGACCTGAGCAGCTGATGGAGAAAAGTTGTTGCCTCCTATGTTCAGGACACTAGTAAGTGTTGTTTGATTTGATCGCCAAGCTCCGGGTTGAATACTTCCATCTGGATTAGTCTTGTCAACAACGTCAAAAGAAAGGTACGCCTGTAACTTCGAAGTAACCAAATAATTGTGCAAAACGCAGCATGCAAGGGTGATGCCGTCAACGGTTTCCACACCTGCAACTATGCTAGTAAGAAGTATACGCCATCTGTAAAAATAAATACACATTTCAGATACCACTCTATTATTAACACA
This sequence comes from Xestoiulus laeticollis, assembly GCA_034698905.1. Taxonomy (NCBI): domain Eukaryota; kingdom Metazoa; phylum Arthropoda; class Diplopoda; order Julida; family Julidae; genus Xestoiulus; species Xestoiulus laeticollis. Next base: position 3,377 of record JAQGCC010005813.1, read on the forward strand.
GCGTAATCGATGTACGTGACCTGTGTGAAAGGATTCCAAATGTGTTCTCAATAGTCCGTCTGGCTTGAGATAGCCTGTAGTTGAAAACCCTTCGATGTATATTCAATGACGTTCCAGGATATGGGCGCATCAAATAGGTTTTTAAAGGGAAAGCTGCATCCGCAACAATTGTAACAGGTGTTTCGATATTTGTTCCCGGCAAACGCCTTGCATTTGGAAGTTGTATTTTGCCGTTAATCAAACCTTTCCCAAAGGAGGAAGCTAAGAAAGTTACACTGTCGTTTTGTCGTCCTGGGGCACCCACATCAATCATTGTGAATTTGTAACGGGCATCGCAAAGTGCTAGAAGTATTCGACTGTGGAACCCCTTGTAATTAAAGTTCAAAGATCCACTGGTTGACAAGATGGTTGACAAAAAATGTTTAAGACGTTAATGGATACAGTTGGAAAAGTTGAATATCGAGTTTACCTGCATTGCCACATGCTTTCCATCCAAAGCACCTATGCAGTTAGGAAAATTCCACAAGAGATTGAAGTCATCTGCAATTGAAACCCATTCATCCACAGTAGGAACTGACAAGTATGTGGGGCTTAAAATATCCCATATGGCCTACAATACATACATAAAAAATGTAGTTATACATGTCCTGTACAGATTAAAGTAACTATTTACTCAGATAATGTATGCACATACTTTACAAGTATTCCTGATAATTCGTGACACAGATGAATATCCCACACGATACTCAAAGGACAGCGATCTCATAGAGCTTCCCGTGGCCAAATACCTACAAATTCCCATTTGATGCCTTATTCATTAATCTTTTATTGTTAAAATGGGATTTAAGGGAGTGTTTTAATAACACGTACCTTAAAGTTATACATAGTCGCTCAGCAGGACTTATGGACTCCCTGAAAAAGGTGTCCTTCTTTGCAATAGCGGGTGCAATTAGCCGGAGAAGATCTTCCATAAGTTTTGGAGTCATCCTTTCAAAGCAAAACGTATATATTAAATGATATGGGATAGACACCATTTTTAAAATTGAAACATAACAACAGTACGTATTATACCTGAAATATGCAAAATATGATTCATGATCATTTAGTTCCATTTCGTGAACCAGATTATGGAAGGAACCTTGCCGGCGTCTTTTTCTAAATATATCTCGCACCCAAATCTTGCGTCTATTCTCCATATTCTGAATTCTTCTTCTTCGAATAAGTGCAGCTAAGTTTAAAACATGATTTTGCAGCTGTACTAGTGCTAACAGCACAATCCCTGTAAAATAATCCAGCTTTCCCGTGGTAATCCTTAAATAGATAAACAACACAAAGAAACATTGGCAGGCATATTGGCAAATATTTATTAGGTTGCCAAAATTGCTTACGGTATTTCAAAAGCAAAGTCATAACTTAAGGAGTCTAGCTCTTACCTAGAATCCATCATACACGCTTCCTAAGAGGTTGCCAATTGTTAAAAAATAACAGGTACATTAAAGATATGTTGGCTGAGAATAAATTGCTGCCATTATGCATTTAATTTTAACAAATACCTGAGAGGCAGCAAGCTAGCAATACATGAATACAAACGATGGATAGGTCTAACAATACAGACAGATTTTTGGATCGACCCTCATTTGTGCCTTTAACTGAAGCGCTGTATGATGCGGATGATGATGATGTTAGTTCAAATTCTGCCAATGGTGGTGCTGTTGGTTGCAGCATTGACCTGATTGGTCAAAAGTTTGAAGGTCCTGCAAACTGCTTGCAACGGGGTCTGCAGCCTGCAAAACCTTGCAACTGTGACGTCAACAAAATTGCTCCGCCCTCTGTTGCACAAGTTGGTAGGGGGGGTACGCAGTGCAACGCACAAGTGGGCAGGAGCCTTTAGCAGAAGCGCCGTTGTTCTATGATGTCACGTCTAGGACTCCGTAAACTTATGCTGTGCAGGGTGTCCTAAATAGGTTTTTAAATTATATATATATAAAAAAAAAAAGGTTAAAATTGTCGAATTGTAAGCTAAATTCGTTCACAATCATTACAATACGAGAGTGTAATAAAAACAACGTTTTATTTCAGTGATTGTGACGATTAATTTCTCATGCGAATTACTTTTAGACATACTTTTAGCATGCATGTATAATTACTTAGTGGTTTTATTAAATACAGTTTAAATCTGTAATTCGAATAACTTTATTCTAATAATTGCTAATTTAATCATGGTGTTTTAAAAATTAAGGACATTATTTTTTTGATTGGGGTGATTTTATTCAGGAAAAAGCGAGGAAAAACAGGGGAAAATGATTTCAAATTAACGATGCTGTGAATCGCGGACTCCGTAGACGTCGGTGTAAAACTACGGAGTCCGTGAAGCGTCACTCAAAAGCGAAAATATAAACTTTACTATAATATCTATTAGTTTTTAAACTTGCTTTGAATTTTATGGAAAAGAAGCTTTACTGAATACATGTATTTAATTTTTTGTACTATCCATGTTAGGTGCGATAATGTTCTTTTAGCTTTTTGAATAAAATTAATGTTCAATGTCTTTTTTGTCAATAGCCTATGAGGACTCCGTACGAAATGAAGTCCTTGCATTCACATTTGTCGACCCCGTTTTGCAGTCTGCAATTCTAGAACACATTCTACAGTCGTGTTCCAAGTGCATTACAGTTTCAGTAAGTTTTTATCGTTTTAAGTGATATATTAAACCGTTTTTAATTGGTAAAATATTGTTAAAATGCTAATATAACATGCTAAAGTTAAAATTATTCACTTATTAATTGAGCATTTTTCACAAAAACTTGTTGATTGTATAGCATTAACTTTCATTGTTCGTGGTGTTCCATTCCATGAAAATAATAAAATTTTGGATAAAAACTATAATATATTTGTAAAGTAAAGCAATCCTTATTTTAAGTTGATTCCAACCTTTGTTTAGCTTGCCAAAGACATTAAAAGTAGCATTAAACAGATTCACAATATATTGAAAAAAACCACGTGCAAATTCTAGGCTTAACTTTATCCTAGTGTAATTATCTAAATCTAATCAAATCTTATTCATAATCTGTTCCTATCCAAACCCTTACAAACTCATGAAGTTCCAGGCATCCCAGCCGTCCTATATTTCCTATAAATTCCTATATTTTTGATGGTGTCCTATATTTTCACTAACTTTTGTACATGATTGTAATAACCAGGGTGACAAACAAGTCCTGAAAGTCATAAAATAGTCCTAAATATTCCTAAAAAAAGTCCTAAAATGCTAAAATAGTTTTAAATATTTCTAAAAATGTCTTTAAAACCCTCTGAATAATTGTTGTAAAAATAATGTTTTAAAAGTACCCAATGCAGTTCAAGAAATTATTGCTATTATATATTAGCAACAATTTTAATCACTTTATCACTATATAGCGATAAAGATAAGCAAATATTTGTGAATTTTATAATAAAAGCATTATGTTTTAAAACATCATGTTGAATAAGTATAAAACTGATTAAAAACTGGCCCTGGAAGGCCCCTAGCCCTCCTGTAAGAAGGATGTGAGCCCTTTTTGAAAGTTTAGAGACCCAAATTTTTTTTTTTACAAATTACGAATCTGAAGAGTGCTAAAAACACAGTAAATTTTATATTAATTTTGGCATAAATGCGAATTAAAAAAACAAAATTCTTTAGTATATACTTTTAAAAAGTCTTAAAATTTAATCTAAAAATGTCTTAAATATTAGATATGAAAAAGAGTTTGCCATCCTGTGCTATAATTCCTATATTTTCAAAGAAAATGTCCTCTTATTCCTATATTTTTATCTCTAAAAATGGCTGGGATACCTGAATTATCCTGATCCTACAATTTTTCTGCCTTATCCTTAACATATTCCTATCCTAACCCTAACTGCTTCTACTACTTCTTCCCCTACTACTAGGTTTTGGAAAACCTTGAAAAGTCGGGAAAATGTGCCTCAGAAAATCTGTAGAATTTAACATAAAAATAGACCACTGTATTTCCTTTCATATAGGCCTATACATGTAGCTAATAGTTATCAAAAAAGGACACATTCAGCCACTGGAGCATTTATAAAAATGGGGAATTACCCATTTAAGATCATTTTTACTATTATTTTAGATAAAATAACAATATGATTTTGTGTTTTTAAGCAAAAACTGTATTTTTGACTATTTGTACAACTATTTCATAGTAAAAGTTTTTGCTAACCTCTTAATTTGAAAACTTATTTTATTTACAAGATTTAATTCCGATATGACTGTTTTAATAATTTGTGTGATCCCAAATTGAATTCTAGATTATTTCTATTCAACTTACAGGTTATAATGTCACAGAACGCTAGCTCGCAATACGAGGAAGCTGTCTATTGGACCCACAGCCACCCAAATGCTAACTATCGAAGAATCTATCGTTAAATAGTTTGCCGTAAATGAAACATAAACCTTCAACAGGTAAAAACTTAACGATTAAAGCTGAACTAAACACCTCCCCTTTCCTATGGAGAAATTTCTTGCAGAGCTGTGTCTTTTCTAATCAAAATTTTGGGCGAATAAAATTGGGAAAAATACTGTTTTCGTAGATCTAGGGCACAGAGACCATGTTTTTTTATGAAAATACCTGGTTATTTTTAAAACAAAAAAATTAAGATTAAAAGATTTATTATAATTGTGGAAAGACATGAAATAGTTTCAAATTCTATAGTGAAAACTATCCAGCAATCTGATTTCAATAATCATCTAGTCAACATAAACTGTATTTGCTGAGGTATTTAAAAATGATAGCATTACTTGAGGTAAATTATTAACCATGCTTGCACTTTGCTTGTTTTTAAATTTTGCGGGTGTTTTGCATGGTTTTGCTGCCACCTGGTGTCAGCTGCCTGCAATTTATTCGCGCATTTCTAAAATGTATCGATTAAGTTTATATTAAAGATTAGATAATATAAATGTTATCTTTGCCCTTAGCTGGATAAATAATTCATGCTTTTAAAATTAAAATACACACCTTTAACTGGTAGAATTAATTCGCTTATCTCGTAACAAAATTCAAATTCCGATAAACGCCTGTAGCTGACACCAGGTAGCATCGAAGACTTAGCCACGTAAAGTCACCATTTAAAATGCATTCTTATATATTAAATTTAAAATTTAAGGGCTATTTTCATAAAAAAACATGGTCGCTATGCCCTAGATCTACGATAGCAGTATTTTAAGCAATTTTTTCTTTCCCAGAATTTTAATTAGAAAAGATGCTGGGCTCGTCAAGAAATTTAAACTTGGCAAAAGGGGTGTTTAGTTCAGCCTTAAAAAATCTTAATGTCCCGTTAGCAAAATCCGAATGATGATTTTACCTACATTGTTTGATGTCTCGCTGAGAACACTTATATATCTGAAGCAGCTTTAACGCTCGATTTTAACCCGAATTGAAGTACACTTTACTAAACTTATCTTTATTTGCTGTTTTCAGTAACGGCCCGTTAAAGAGAAATGTCTTGCGCTACTTCTATAAGATTTGCTCTTTGGGATAATGGAAGATTAGGCAAGTTATTTTTATTTATCCGTTAGTCGTTTAATGTATTTTGTGATGATCAAAATCCCTTACCTAATTTGAAATCTGTGAAATTAGATTTAATCTGACGATAAAGTCTCGATTAAAAGTATATGCGGTTTAAAATCAAGTTGCTAAAGCGTGTTTTTAATTGCTGTTTTTAGGTTAACGGTGCTTTCGAGGCTGACATTATAACTAGTCTAAAAGTTAACGATGTTTCGTCTAGCGAGGTAAAGCTGTTTTAACGATCGTATAACTTTAATCGGAATCAGTCGATGATGATATTAATCCCACTCGTGCATAATTAACCTTGTTGCGAGAGAATATTACATGCAACACCATCTGAGACTCGCCCGTTATAATTAACGGCTTGTCTTTAACGGGTCTTAAGTTTACTCGTCGCTAATTTACCGTTCGTTATATTTCAGAAAACAAGAACCGGAAAAGCCAAAAGCTGTCGTTAGGATTGACCGATACAGTGCTAAATCTACCGTTAACTCTCTGGTTAGTAAAGTTATAGATTATGACGTGGTTTTTAACTATCGTTAGTGATGATTATACCTACATTGTTTGATAATTCTTTGAGAACACCTTTATATCTGATGCAATATCTTAACGGCTAACCCTAATCGAAGAATTAGCATTTGTTTGACGTGTCCGTATTTTTTTAATGCTCCGTTTAGGTATGCCGTTTCGTGCAACCCACAGAATGTCTAGAAACTCGGAGATTAAGTAACGGTAAGTACACATTTTGTGGTTAAAATGTCAACTGTCGATTACCTATATGCCGATCCACGCAACCCAAATCTCTTGATAAGTCCGTGCTAAAAAAAATACGCCTTGCTTTAAGTCATGAATGGCGAGCTTAATCTCCCATTAAATGGTGCGAATGCGAGGATGAGCATTGCGGTTAGACGCATAACGAACGTCTAGTGATGATTAACATCCCTTACCTAATTTGACGACGATGGAATAAATATAGTTTATCTGACGATAACTTATTTGGTTTAAAGTTAATCTACCGTTAAAGTCTAGTTGCTGAAACGCATTTTTTAACTATCGTTTAAGGCTAGCACAAGTTTCAGAGGTGGTATCTGCCGAAGTCGATAGTTAGCAGCTAATGACTACTCGCGCTGCAGGATAAATAAGGTAATGTCGGTTTAACAAGCGATTAACTTTAATCGGATCAGTCGATGATGATATTAATCCACTCGTGCATAACTGACCGTGTAGCGAGAGAACATTACATGCAACACCATCTGAGACTCCTTCGTTATTGTTAACGACAGTCTCTAACGGCCCCGTTTACAATCGTCGCTAATTTAACGTTTGTTTTAACGCAGAAAAAAAAGCCCCACTAGAAGAATGAAAACCGTCGTTAGATGATTGCCCGATAAATAAAGATTATGATTTCATTATAGCGAGGAATTTTGTTTGCTTGATTTGTTTTTTTTTCTACGACTACGAACTCACGACGCAAGGAATATTCGCAAAATGCGGATTGTACGAACTAGAATTTTCAAGTTGTATCAGCGTTTTTTTAAGCTAAAGCCCCTTTCTCGCACAGACAATAAAGCTGTGACATTGTTGTCTTAAAATGTCATGATTTCTATTGCCACGGCTTTACCTCATCGCACGATGCGGTTAAAATGTCGTTTCTTTTATGATATACTAGCTGGTTTAGCCGACGTTGCACGGGTTGAAAGGCTGAAGATTGAAAGTACCTTTGAATACTCGATCGTTTTGCTGCCCCTGCACCCTAAGCTAACCGAAAGGAAAACCAATTAATAGTACGATATTTTTGAGCTGTTAAGTGTCTTAAGAATAAGACTTTTAATAAGACACTTTAGCATAGTGTTGGAAAAGTGATACATTTGAGCTGTTAAAGCCCCGTTCTCATGGAGCCAATAAAGCCGCGACTTTTCTGTCATGGCCGCAGCTTCCATCGTGCGAACAGTTTTTCAAAAGTCACAGTCGCGCTGCCGTGACCGCATTGTCGCATATCAAAAAGTTTTGATATACGGCAGTAAAGTCACGCAAAAACAGTGCTGCTTTCGGACTATTTTAGACAATGAAATTAAATTTTCAAACTTTTAAT
>JAQGCC010005814.1:0-11025 GCA_034698905.1 Xestoiulus laeticollis
TATATTTTAGTTTTGTTAAATAAATAATTTAACTTAAACTTAAACTTCGTGTTTGTTTTGGATGACACTGTCTTACATGAATTATCCCCTCAGTATAACAAACGTTCTGTATAACGAACCGAGTGGCTGGTCCCGACTAAAATGCCGATAACTTATTATCCTCTCATCTTAACGAACGTTCTGTATAACGAACTCAGTGGCTGGTCCCAAAAAATGCATATAAACTCTCATGAATTATCCTCTCATCTTAACGAACGTTCTGTATAACGAACCGCTCGATATAACGAACTCAGTTGCTGGTCCCAACAAAAATGCCCAAAACTCTCATAAATTATCCTCTCATCATAACCAACGTAAAACAAACCGCTCGATATAACGAACGAATGTTCCATCCCCTTGTCATTCGTTATATCGAGAGCCGAGTGTACATGTAAGGGGCACATCGGTTTTCTTCATTAATCTACTCGTGTATAAGGGTATACATTGTAACTCTTTTTTCCAAAGTTGTAACCTTAGAAACATGGGTGGGGCTATTACATGAGTAAATATTGTATTTTAACATCGCTATATTCGTATAATACAATTTTATATATGAAATGAAAGGCTGCAGCCTCGTGGTCATTTTCAAAGTGAATCGATTAAAATTCAGCTTTGTTTATTTGCCAAAAAGCTCGCCATGGGAAAATGCAAATTAATTAATGTCTAACATTCAAAAAACAAGAAGCCCTGAAGCACTGAAACAAAGATTTTGAAATGTTTTGTTTTTAACTTAACAGTTAAAAATAACAATAACACACACGCATGTTTTTAATTACAAATAAAACAAACTAATAACACTAATATTAGTTATGTTAATTAAACAAACAATTTGAAGATTACCTTTAATGTATTTTCAAATGTCTAAATATCGATCTGAATTTCATTATATTAATTACGTTGAAACACGAAGGATTTCGTTGCAGTTAAACGGTGCATTTTTCATGAAATTGTGAATCGATACATAAAATAGATCCAGATCCGGATCGATAAGCACTGGTTTTGACAATTCATGAACTTGTTTTCGCAGGATAAAATCATTTATTTTCAGTAAACATTTCTAATGTGAAATTATCGAAATATGCAAATAAAATACGTTATAGCACCGAGTAGTTTGCATTAGATTTTAAATGAAAATCCTATTATATTTTTATTGATTTTTACAGTATTTATCTTGTTGTAACCTATTACTGAATTTGGCAATATGAAACCATGCATGATGCTGTATATGTACACGTATATCACCATGCATGATCATATAAGAAATATATATACATGAAACTATGCATAATCATATATGAAATTAATCATGCATGGTATCATTATGAAATTGATCATACATGACAACATGGATGATCTTATAAGAAGTTTCTATACATGATACCATGCATGGCACTATGCATGATCATATAAGAAATTAATCATGCATGGTATCATCTATGAAATTGATCATACATGACAACATGGATGATCTTATAAGAAATTCCAATACATGACACCATGTATGATCTTATAAGAAGTTTCTATACATGATACCATGCATGGCACTATGCATGATCATATAAGAAATTAATCACGAATGGTATCAAATATGAAATGGAACATACATGATACCATGCATGAAACTAATGCATGATCATATAAAAAGTTAACATATTTTGAACCATGCATGACAAATAATAAATATATTATACATGACAACATGCATGATTATCTAAGAATCTTACTTCATCTGAAATTATTTAAGATAGTATATAAGAAATGTACTATACATGACACCTAAAAAGTTAACATTCTGAATCATGCATGACACCGATTATGGTTTAACAAGAAATTGACCTTACATTGTACATGTCACCATGCAAGTTTAAGACATTTACAATAAATCACACCATGCATGGCCACGCTATGGTCTTATAAGAAATTACCATACATGGCACCATGCAAGATGATACACAATGTAAAATCATACATATGGCACCATGCAAGATAATGAAATTTACAAAGCATGAAACCATGCAAAATCATATATGACACCATGCATGACAACATTATGGTCTTATAAGAATCATGTATGCATGATTACATAAGAAACTTATTAAATATGATCAAGACATTTACCATGCATGACACCAACTATATACGGTCGTATAAAAAAAACATGCATGACATCAACTTTAGTCATTTAAGAAATTTACAATACATGAAACCATACATGAATTAAAGACTGATAATGTATTTATGAGATTATTTGTATATACACGTACACTAGGGAAACAAATATCAAAATGCAAATGATGTTTTTTTAATTTTTCTCCTTTTGCAGACTCATTAAAACCACTCGTACCATTTCAAATCTAAAGTTTGCCATTAATTAAAAATGCAAGACAGAAGGATGAAAAGGAAAGGAAATAAGTTTTGCAAATTAAATTGGTCGATTATCTTTAACATCTGAAGTAAGAGAAGTAGAAACTAGTTTTGCATTAAGCAAAGATTCATCATCGATAAATACCAAAGTTAATGGAAAAGCAGCTTCATAAATATCTCTAATTTAAAAAAAATCTGTGGTTTAATTCAAAGTCTCATTTTTATTCGCCTCCAACATAAATGTAAACAAATCAATATTCAACATCTCAGAAAAACATTACATATAACAGGAAATAAATACCTTCATTTTTTTATACAAGAATACATAATTGCAATAACGTCTTAGCATCCCTAGAGTGCAATAATTTAATTTCAAGACTAAATAATACAATGCATGAAACATTTATGAGAAGCCTATACAAATTACACATGTTTGCAAAAAACATTAATTATGAAAACGACAATGTCTTAGAAATTGGCAACATTTCAATAGATGACATTCGCAATTCCACTGATATGCCATGTTTACTTTTTTATTTTCACTATCTTTTTCCAGCGCTCTCATTGGATGAACAGTAATATTTCGATATCGGCAAGTTTAGTCGATAAAATATACACCCGTAGGAATGAATTCATTAATAATAGTATAACCATAACAACATCGTGAAAAATATCGAAAGCCTCCTAGGTGAATTTTTTATTCATTTAAAGATGCGAGAAAGCGAAAAACATGCGTCAGTTTTAAAGAGACGATAATGTAACCGTCATACATACTTTTATAAAATATATTATCAACGGCCATACCACATTGAAAATACCAGTACTCGTCCAATCCACATATCAATTATCCACTTACCTATGAAGAAGGTCAAGATATACCATATCTGTGACCTACATTTGGCAAGATGCCAATTTAGTAAAAGTAGGTCACATCTAGCCATATTCTCCCCAGTAGGTTGATATTTATATTAAGACTAGAGTTCAGGGTTCATCACTAGCTAAGTCCAAATACATTAGCGTTATAACGAACACTAGGGAAATGGGACATTTGTTCGTTATATCGAGCGTTTGTTAAACAGAAGTCTTACACATTTTTGCTACTAGGCGGCTTTGTTAACTTTTTATGATGCAACTATGCTGGAGAGATTGTACATACTAGAGCTTCTTTTGAAGTATTTTGAGTACCCCTTTAATAAGCGTAAAAATGTATTATAACCGATTCTTAAAATCAATGAAAATATAAATCTTACGACACAATGGGATGTTCTTTGTCTCCGACCCACGACATCGAATTGCCATTCGTTATAAACAACGATTTAGTTTTGTGAGATAGTGAAGAGCCGTTTGTTATAACAAGCAATTCGTTATACATAAAGTTTGCTAAATTGAAAGGCAAATAAATCAGCGGCATAGGATTTTTGTAGGACCAAGGTACTCCGTTCGTTATATCGAGATTCTAACTATCGATATCAAACTGTGAGACTATCTGATATTACTTACTTATCAAATAAAGTATAATAAAATTTTTAATAATAATATATTAATTCTTTTAAGACATGTATCAAATACATGGAGTTAATGCTCTTAATTCAAGCAAATTTATAAACATTAGGAAAAGAGGAAATGCAAATTGGATGATTTCTTGAAAAGATTATGTTAAAATGAAAGCTAAAGATGCTGCAGATGCTAAAGATCTTAAAGAAACAGAAGATGCTGAAGATCCTAAAGAAGATGAAGATGCTGAAGATGCTGAGGAAGATGAAAATTTGTAACTGAAGATAAGTTTGAAACAGCCAAAGAAAATACACAAAAAAAATATTAAAAACAAAAAAAATATATGATTTGATGGGCTATGAGTTCATAACATAAGAAAACTTAAGTTTTTTTCTGACGTAGTCGTAATGCTCTGCGGCTCATGTTATCCGTGCCTAATACACATACTAGCGTATCAACTATCTAGAAAAAAATAAAACTAAGACGACTAAAAATAAAGACATTTTAGATGTTGAAATGTTACTTGTTTACTCTCGGATCGAAATAAATGTCAGCGAGGAAAAACTAAGCATTATACAGAAGACAAAAAAAAGATAAAAGAATCTCAATGAATAACAATAGCGGAAGCAAAAGACTTAGAAAAAAATACTTTACATTCCTAGTATTTAAAGAGTGATAGAAATATCAAGAATCATGAATTTATACCAAAATGGTGAACTTAGTCAGTTTGACATCACAATGTCATATGATAGTTTTTTTTCCATACGTCTAGTGGTTGGTCAACATAATGGACAGTTTTCAATGATATAAGGTCTGTTTTTTTTAAGGTATTTTGAATTACATGAGGTCCTCTCCAATGACATAAGGTATTTTACAATGATATAAAAATATTTTCCATTGTTATTTAGTTTTTTACAATAAGTTAAGGTATGCAATGCCAAACATTCCCAATTTAATAAGGTCTTCTCCAATGATATAAAAATATTTTATGATGATAAAGAAATATTTTTCTATGATATAAGGCTTATAAAATAGATTTTAAGATCTATACCAATGCCATAAGGTTTTTACCAATGCGATTAGGTCTTTATCAATATCATAATGTCTTCTCCAATGATATAATGTCTGTTCAAATGCCATAAGGATATTTACAATTGATTAAAAATATTTTTTAATGATTTAAGGTCTTTACAATAATATAAGCTATGCACCAAGGTCAAAAGGAATTTTCCAGTGATATAAGGTCTTTTACAATGACATAACGTCTGTTCTAATGTCATAAGGTTATTTACAATGATATAAAAAACTATTTTTCCAAGATATAAGGTCTTATCCAATAACATAAGGTCTTTTCCAATGATATAAGCTCTTTAACACTGACATAATGTATCTTCCTATAAGGTCATAAGGTCATTTACAATGATATAAAAATATTTTACAATGATATTAGGTCTACTCCGATGATATGATGTCTGTTTTAATGTCATAAAGTCTTTACCAAAAATATAAGGTCTTGATCACTGACATAAAGTCTTTACCAATAATATAAGGTCTTTACCACTGACATAATGTCTTTTCCTTTAAGGTCATAAGGTCATTTACAATGATATAAAAATATTTTTCAATGATATAAGGTCTTCTCCGATGATATGATGTCAGTTCCAATGTCATAAGGTCTTTACTAATACCATTCGGTATTTTCCAATGATATAAGGTCTTTATCACTGGCATAATGTCTTTTCCTATAAGGTCATAAGGTCATTTACAATGATATAAGGTATTTACAATAAGATTAGGTCTTAATAATAAGACAAGGTCTTTACAAATGACTAAGGTCAACTCCAATAATATGTCCTTTACAAGGTCATAAGGTTAAAATGATATCAAAATATTTTACAATGCTATAAGGTCTTTTACAATAAGATAAGATCTTTACCGATGACATTAGGTCTTTTTCTATTTGAAGCTTAAAACAGTGTTTTGCAATGTTAAAACAACAATGTTAAATTTATTTACTAAAGCTCTTAAATCATCAAATTTATCCACAAAACTCCTTTTTTTAGAAAATAAGAAAACAAGCAGTACTTAAAGGATTATACGAACAAAGCCTCCAGTATGTTTCAAATATTTATACAATATTTAAACACTGGTTTCGCTGTTGTTTTATACCATGATAAATATGAAATTTTTCCTATCTTTTCATTTTTGAAGAAATTCATGAGGACATAGCTCAGGTTCATGTAAAAAATGTCAATAAACCATCCTACACAAATATTTATTTTGAACTAAAGTATGCAACCCACGTAGCCAGGAATGTTACTCTGCTAAGTCAGCAAATAATGCTTAAAATAGTCAATTTAAAAATAGTTAAGAATAGTTGTCATAGTTTGAAATGTACAGGGTGTGTAGAAAATGATACAGAAATTCTGTATTACAGTAACTGTAATTGCTATAAAAGTACATTAGATAAAAACATTTTTTTAATACTTTTCTACTAACCCAAATTTTGTGCAATTAATTTATTTCATAATATTACAATTGTATATTTAATCTTGAGCCAGAATTTGGTGTAGAGCTACTCGAGATGGTATTAAGAAATCACATTTTATTGAAAAATAAAATTTTAAACAAAAGCAGTGATTTAAACCATTTTTACTTTCATTATTTTTTAGTTACATTTGTTGTTAAATAACATAATTAAGGTTATTATGAAATTACACATTTCTTAATTTTTTGATATTTTAGAATATAATGTAGTTTTTTATAAGGTAGTTACAAATTGAAAAAAAACAAAAAAAAACAATCGAATTAATTTCATTTAATTAATCTTTAATTTTATTTTGTAATTAAGCATTAAATAATTTTTTGTATTACATTTTTAATAATTTGTTCTAATAAATCTTTCATACATTTTTGTAATAAATCTTCAATAACTTTTCGTAAAAAACCTGTAATAATTTATTAATAAATCTTTAATTTTTGTGTATTTTATTGATAATCAAAATATATTTATTGAAAAATTGAGCTATTAAAACTACTCTATTTTTAAATAAATTTAAATAACATCTTTTATTAATAAGATAGCCATTATGATTATTTAGCAACAACAACATACTACAAAATAAAATATTAAAATAAATTAAAAAAAAAACAACATTTAACTATAAATGCTATTTTACTAATATTATTTTTAATTTTTATTTAGCAAGTACGAGCATACTATATTATTTAAAAACAAGTTTAAGAGATTTTTGATAAATATTTATTAATTTCAAAACTGATATATTGATATCCAGTACAGTTTTCCTAAAATACCCATTTTAAAACAGAACACATCAAAAAATTTCAAATTTCTCAATCCACGAACCAAACATTTAAATAATTTAATTAAAAATGCTTTTTATATGAAAAAGGTTTTAATTGGGTTAAAATTAATTGAGCCAAATTTTGTGTTTATAAATCACACTGATAGCATTTTTATTCCTTACAGATTAATCTCCATTAATTAAAGAAGAGATAAGGCGATCTTAAATTCAGGTAAAACTTATACTTCTTCATTAAAAATAAATAATCTTGAAAATGGAAAAGTTGTGTATATCCCTGAGAATTGTATAAACATCACAAGTACATTTAAATAACAATGTGTGTGTAATACACGAGGGGATTATTTGACCTATTTTAGCTATTATTCTACTGAATTACAGGCTAAACTATACATTATATACCTTTACAAATGGTGCTTTTAAGGCTAAAAATTGGATACAAAAGTGTGTATTTTATTATCCACTTTTATCTCCAACAAAAGGCTTTATTAATCCTAAAGAAAAATAAAAGTCTGTGGATATTCCCACGAAAATATGGATACTGATTCTTGCTATTTTCTCATCTTCTACATTTGTTGTCATTTTTTCTATTGTGTTTTTCTACAACTACGAATTACACAAATATATAACATAAAGCTTTTTCGTACAAAAGAGACCAATTATTTGTAGTGCTTGGACCAATTTAGCTCAGCACTATTTCAAGATGGCTAAAAATAAAATAAGCAACGAAAACGTCATGCAATTTGCTAAAATCTGTCTTTTCAACGTTAATTATGGATTAAAAAAACAAAATATGACAAACAAACAATTTTTTATAAATATATTTGTTAAAAAATTAATACAAAAATATGGGTTTTAACCAGCTTTTCAATATTAACCATGCATAATTTCATTTATCATAAATCCAATATGCATAAATTTAATATCAAAAGTGATCGTCAGAATTTTGCAAAATTAAGGACTTTAAGCATTTTGACTGATTTAAAAAAAAGGTAAGTACTTTTTTTTTAAAGGTTATGAAATTCATCCAAGCAAAAGCAAGCACTTTAAGGACTTTCAAGGGCTTGTAATAAAGTAAAGTAAAGAAAATAAAGATATCAAATGAACTTGTATCTGACCAAAATTTAGGACTTTAAACAATTGGACTGATTTAAAAAATTAAGTACTTTTGAAATTCATCCACGCAAAAGCAAGCACTTTAAGGACTTTCAAGGACCTGTAATAAAGTAAAGTAAAGAAAATAAAGATATCAAATGAACTTGTATCTGACCAAAATTAAGGACTTTAAGCATTTGGACTGATTTAAAGAATTAAAAACTTTTGAAATTCGTCCAAGAAAAATCAAGCATTTTAACGACTTTCAAGGGCTTAAAATAAAGATTTCAAATGAACTTGTATCTGACCAAAATAAAGGACTTTAAGCATTTTGACTGATTTTAAAAATTAAGTACTTTTGAAATCCATCCAAGCAAAATCAAGCACTTTAATGACTTTCAAGTGCCTAAAATAAAGATATCAACTGAACTTGTATCTGATCATCAAAAAATCTAAAATCAAGCACTTTAAGGACTTTTAAGGGCCTAAAATAAAAATATCAAATGTACTTGTACCATCATCAAAATTTCCAAAATTAAGGACTATAAGCATTAATTTTGACAGCTTTAAACAAATAAGTAATTTTGAAATTCATCCAAGCAAAATCAAGCACTTTAATGACTTTCAAGTACCTTGTATATTTTAAATATCCCAACAATGATCCAGTTCAATAAACTCAAGTATCAAATATGAGATCATCGAACCAGGGTTAAAAATTTGAATATGATAATATTTCGAGTAGGAAATAATTTCCGTTGACATTTCTATGTTAATTTTCTTTTGTTCACGCTTTTTCAATATTCAAACGTTTGTCTTTTTTCGCTAATAAAAGGGTTTCATTTTTCCTCATTGCTATACTTGTGTGTGTATAAAATGCATAATATCATAAAGGGCTGAACAAAAGATATACACATGCAAATATATAGAAAGAGAGTAATTTTAGTCTTTTATATTTTCAGCATATAATGAAAGCTTGAACATAAAAGCCAACAATGTCAATTTTAAAGAGTTAGCTCTATAAATAAATGGCATAAATTCCTCCCCCTTTTTTTTTCTTCTTTATATATCCTATAATGTTAAATGTAGCATCTTGAAATGTAGGCCTAACTATATATCCTTTTGCTTATATGCCACGAAACAGCACTTATAATTATAGGCTTAACGTCTTTTCCTATAAGTCATTAAACCCTATTTTTCAACGCTTATAATATATATAGGAAACAAAAAGGTTTGGGGGGTATTGAAAAAAAGGGGGGCTTTTGTCAGTAGGCCTTATTGTAAAGCCTTCTAATGGGCTTCTGATAATAATGCAGGGACCCATCTGATGTCTATTTCGTTAGGATTACACCTCATTAAAAGGGTAACGAGGGGTATTATTTATACGAGATATTCACATTTGGTCTATAGGAAATAATGAAACGTCATTTTCATAAAACCCACTTTTAATATTGAAGTATATCTGAATTTAATGAAGAGGTGGTGATGACAAAAGCTACAGGGGGGGGGGGGTGGACAATGGGCCTATTTCACACCAACTAATTCTTCATGGGATTGGGAATAAATGATAAATGGGCACAAATGCAATAGGAAATGGCAAATTGTACGCTATATCGAATGGGATTGGATGGGAATTGGATGAATTATTGGATGTTATTACAACACCTTGTACAATGGGAGTATATTTTCGCAGAAATAGCAAAATGGAGTTTGTTGCTATGATACTTATCTTCGAAATTATCAAAGATTTGCATTTCTTTCAATTTTTCAAAATAATTCATTATTCCTTGACTTCTTAAAATAATCGACTTTTTGAAATAATCGAATTTTCCTTGACTTTTTTAAAATAATCGACTTTTCCTTGACTTTTTTAAATAATAGATTTTTCCTTGACTTTTTTAAATAATCGATTTTTCCTTGACTTTTTGAAACTAATTCACTTAATGCATTTTTCAAAACAGTTGACTTCTTGAAAGTTTCAAAATAATCCACATTTCCATGACTTTTCCTTGACTTTTTAAAATAATCGACTTTTCCTTGACTTTTTAAAAATAATCGACTTTTTCTTGTATTTTTAAAATAATCGACTTTTCCTCGACTTTTTAAAATAATCGACTTTTCCTTGTCTTATTAAAATAATCATTGAATGCCTTTTTCACACCAACTAATTCTTCATGGGATTGGAAATAAATGATAAATGGGCACAAAATTGCAATAGGAAATGGCAAATTGTACATTATATCGAATGGGAATTGGATTGGAATTGGATGAATTATTGGATTTGTTATATTACAACACCTATACGATGGGAGTATATTTTTGCAGAAATAGCAATATGGAGTTTGTTGCTACGATACTGTAATTATGCACTAGATGACTTAAATGAGGATAAAATACTGGTTGAAATCTGATCTGTCATTCCATACTTAAAAGTAATTGGAGAGGGTAATTATAGGGCTTGAAAATGAAATTTGATATCTTAATTAGATATTCATGATGGCGTGTGGTCAGTTATGCTAGGTGCTTTTTGGACTGCATTTAACTTCATTTTTATGTTTTTTTAAATGCAGGTTTATGCAGTGAAACCTGTCTACATTGAACACCCATTGTACCAGGCAAGTGTTCACATTAGACAAGTGTTCATTGTATGGAGGTTTGCTACGAAAAGACAATATCCAATGAATTATGTTTATACAGTGAAACCTGTCTACAT
>JAQGCC010005815.1:0-11023 GCA_034698905.1 Xestoiulus laeticollis
CACCCTGGTCACTTTACACAATAGACAGGTGGTCATTATACATGGAATTTTTATGATGGAAATGTGTTGCACTTAAACCATTTTATGAAAAGTGGTCACTATGCAGAGGTCTTTACTTTTAAAAAATCCAATGAATCTACACGGAATTTGGTGACTGGACATATTGCCTTTTTGTCTTTTTCTATTCGATGGTCATCCAAAACCGGTTTCCAGAAATGTCCACTTCAATTGACATGGGTGATGTAACAATAACCTAAAAGAGGTTAAGCTCTGGCATTTTCTTTTATCAAAAACCCTAATTAGTTCTGTCATCGTGTAATAATGGAATTGTCTTCATCCTTTGTAAATTGACAAAACCTTTTTTGAACATTAGTTTTTTTTTTTGTTGTGATTTTTATTCCATGTTCGTGAAACGAAATGAATTAGGTCCAATTGATGTCGGTTGACTGGATGAAAAGGCGCAAAGACATGTTTTGGCTGCAAGTACAATCAATAGGTCTCTACCGAATTAGCCTTTCATTTTGCCAGATGCTTGTTGATGCGGTTTTTTTTTTTTTTTTTTTTTTTTTTTTTTTTTTTGCGTGGGCTTTCTTTTAATACACATGTACATCTACATCGTGCTGAAATATTCTGTCGTGAACATCATTATTTTGGATGCTTGCATTCCACTTCCAGGTTAAGCTACCTCTCTTATAATTTATGCGGCTGTAGGGACGAAATTACCCATTATGAAATGAGGAAAAACGTAAACACCTTTGCAACAAAACTGCTGTCTTTTTATTGCTTTAGGAGAAATGTGGGCAATTAAAGAGAACGAGAGCAACACTCCGATATTGCATTCTTAACCTCTGTTCAAGAGTTCAGGGATAATCCCCCATGTCTGTTATTCCTTATCAGGCAAAGCACGAATTTGTGTACAGGGTGTAACGTCTAGCCATTATTTATTTTTGTAAAATGGCTGGCAATTGCACTTAGGTGGTTTTCATTCTAAAATAATTAACTAAACAACGTAGTTTCATATATACATGTAGATTTTAACAACCTGGTAGTTTCTTTCTATCCTTCGGAACTTTGCTTGTCAGTAGCCTAGTTGGTAAATGATAATATACACTAAAAACGTAGGGTTAAATTCAACCCAATATTGAGTGCTATGGACATGCCAACATTGAGTTAGCATTGGGTTAAAGCTACCTAACGTTGGGTCACAGTTATTAATTTTTGAGTATAAAATATTGAGTGATATATGGACATACCAACATTGGGTAAGTGTAACAGCCAAATGTTGGGTTAAATCTACCCAACGTTGGGTCACAGTTATTAACACAGGTTTTGGTTAAAATAAACCCAGAATTGGGTAAATGTGAGGTTTGTGTTATTTATAATAAAGTTATTCAATAACACAAACCTTACATTTATACAATTCAGGGCATATTTTAACCAAAACGTGTGTTAATAATTGTGACCCAACGTTGGGTAGATTTAACTCAACATTTGGTTGTTACACTTACCCAATTTTGGTATGTCCATAAATCACTCAATATATGGGTTGAGTTTTAACCCAACGTTTTTAGTGTGTACATTCGGCTCTCGATATAACGAACGCTAAGGGTATCATTCGTTCGTTATACTGTGCAGGTCTGCTTTTCCACATTTTTTCCACTCCTAAGCGGCTGTCATGGCTTTTTTGACATCTACACTATAGTAGTTTTTCCGACTGAAATAACTGTTATTTTTCCAAAACAGTGCTTCTATCTTCTATTGAACTCTCAAAATGCATTCTTTACCAAATGTTGAAGAGACTGCATGGTGTACACACTAAAGCTGCTTGCGGAGGAATTTTCCAGAATTTTGAGTACCACTTAAATTAGCGTTAAAATGTTTTAAGATGTTTTAAAACCAGTCCTTAAAATTAATGAATCTTATGGAGCAATTAACAGGATGCTATTTGTCTCTGACCCTTCGTTATAAGCAGTCATTCTATAATGTTGTGAGATATCGAGCGGTTCGTTATACTAAGAGCTAATACGTACATGATAAGTAGAGGGATTTTGATTGGGACCAACCATGAACTCTGTTCGTTATATTGATAGTCGACTGTAGTCTTAAGACTAAGATGCTTTTTAAGACAATTTATGACTCCCAATATAACAAAAACCAATGTTAAAACCGTTCAGTAGATGAAGGAAGATCAGGCGAGACCATAAACAATTTAAATTGGAAGGCCAGAGGCTCTGGTAACTTTTAAATTCTACAAGACCTGATAGACAAGACGCTGACAGAAACTTTCAGACTTGACCCACTTTTCTTGCAAGCCTCATCATTGATCATACATGTACTTGTGACTATTTAGATCTTTAAATATTGGACAAGGGTGGGACAAACTTTTTTTGATAAATATATGCATATGATAGCAAAATGCAAATTTAAGACCAAATCGATGTACTACACACGCAACAATCTAAAAAAGTTAATTTGGGATTAAACCTTTATGTGACTACTATGAAGGGGTATGAAGTTGTTTCATGAAGTGTATTTTGCATGGTTTTAAAAACTTGTGCATCTGCCAACTGGTGGCATTTTAGACTGGTTATCTAGGTGTCAACAAAATTTGTTGTCTCAAGAATAAAGGTGGATATACACCAAAGCAAACATAAAACAAAAACAGCAAACAGAAAAAAAAAGTGTTTGTCGGCAACAACAAACACGGTGTCTACACCGAAAAAAACATTTAGGGCTTTTATATACCAAGGCTTTTTATATTAAAACTGCGCCTGCTTAAGGGGGAGCTGAACTGACTCTGAACTGCATGTTTTGCTATAAGGGAAATTTTGAAACATACTTTTAAAAAAACTACTTGTTATAATACAAAAATAAAAATTGATAAAAATGCAGTACTTTTTGTAGCTACTACCTGATCAAAATTTCATAATTTTCCCATTTATAGGGGACTGTAATTGAAAAAAACAAACTGTAAAAGTTTTGCGATAGTTCCTCGACACGCCACTAGGTGGCAGCAGGTACTGGCACCGTGGCACGGTGTGTATTACAAAAAAAAAATATTTTAGTTTTTGATTTTTTAAAAATTACCTATAAATGGGAAAATTATGAAAAGGGGGAGTTAAAAATCATGATTATTATATAAATTTTACATGGCAATGATAAAAATATAGAAATAACTATGTAGATTTTATGTTATTATGCAAGTGGCACTGAAAAGGCATCGTTTTTTTGTTTGCCATATTAAATGCAGATTTTTGCCTTGGTTGAAGCGCCTTATCCAGCAAACAATTTTTCCTTTGATCTTCACCTACACTTGAGCAAACACCAACATGTTTGCTGAAAATGACGTTTTTTTCGACAAACGTTTGCTGACCGGTGGAGACGCAAATTGTTTGTTATAAATGTTTGTTTCAATTTTCCGTGTTTTTGTTTAATGTTTGCCCATGTTTGCTTTGGTGGATACCCACCATTGCATTCATTCCCTTGTAGTTTATTCATGATGACATGCCATGGACGTTACCAAAAACCAGACCACCAACACTGTAAAAGTTGGAAATTCGAGAAAATTTCCGTAAAATTTTGCAAAGTGCACAATAGATTCCTGAATAGCAAATTTCCTTTGTCATCAAATTAAATTTCTTTCTCTTTGACGTTTCACGGCATGCATTTTATTAGTTTCTGAAGATGCTCTATGTGCTATTGAGTATATATGGCTTTATATGTAATTATAGCACTAGGTTTTGGTTTCCACATACAGATGACCAAGTCATTTGAGAATGCATTCCAATAAGGAATCCCTAGACTTGAATATATGTCAATCAACATTTTCAAGCAAGATCAAGCTTTTAAGCTCAGGATTATGCTACATATGAGTGCTATTGCTGCTAATCAAATTGCAAAATGGCCAAAAATTGCTTCTAGAACCCACCGAAATGATGGCTGCACTATCTAACACTAAAGCCTGTAAATAGACTACCCCTATTTAGCGATGACCCTGGATGTAGCACGATAACTCAGTCGGCACGGTGTGTATGATCATCATTTTAGCTGAGCCTGCAAATAGCATTATCCCTCCAAATAGCACTACCTTTGGTTTGGTCCCAATGGCTTGCGCTATTTAGAGGTTTTGGCGTAAATCAAAACTATATTTTGGTTTTGAACTCTAGAAACCAACGTCATTAGAATGGTTACACTCAGTCTATGTCAAGTCATGCAATATATCATGCTCTGACTATTGAAATTAAGATACACCAATACCTGTGACCAGCACAAACTATTGGGACTAAGCCAAAGCCTATACATAGCGAACCTCTATATATAATTAATCCCTTAAGTAGCGATAACTCAGTGTGTGGTCATCACTTTAGCTGAACCTGCAAATCGCAAAACTTTTGGTTTGTCCCAATGGTTTGCACTATTCACAGGTTTTGGTGTATATTAATTTCATAGTCAGAGAATGATCTGACATAGACTGAGTGTAACTATGCTAATAGCGTTGGTTTCTAGAGTGTTAGACCAAAATGTGGTTTCTATTTACACAGGGTGTCCACTCTCCTTTATTTTTCTTTATTTTTGAAGGCCTCCTTTATATTCCTTTAAAATGTGAAATTCCCTTTATTTTCCTATATTTTTAAGATTTTGTTAGATAACCACTTTACTTTAAAATAAATCATTAAAATGTTTACTTTTTTAAATGGTGATTCTCGCAGGCAACTCGTTATAGAGAATATTCCATATTTCCTCGATAAATCTTCCGGGCTATCTAGGTTCAGGGCCCTAATTTGACCCGGCTTACTTTCGAGGCAGGTTTATTTTATCAAAACCATTTTTCAAACCCGAATTCACTAGCATATTATAGCGTGGGGTCTGTGGCTAGCGCATCCTTTGTATGCTTCATTCAAACATGCCTGATGCCGGGAGCGGCGAATTTCAGGCAGCTTGGGAAAACCATCGCTTTGCTACCCTTATGGAAGGCGTATATCTACTAGTGTTTGCTTTCACATGCCCCATTATATGACCCGGGTTTATTTACCCAAAACAAAACTAGTGGTAGTAGTACTAAGTAGTATAAATTATCAAAAGTAACGTGTGGCGTGTATAAAGTTACAGAAGTGAGAATAATACAGATTAAGACTAAAGATAATATTGAGTTTGAGGCACGGAGAAAATTGATGGATGCACAAATAAAAAGTGAAATTAGGCCTATAACGATTGTACTTTTAACGATTAATTTTATTTTATGAAAATAAATGTTGTTTATTGCTTTGGAAACAAATTAAGAGTATGTATGTATGCATGTAT
The DNA here is from genome assembly GCA_034698905.1 of Xestoiulus laeticollis. Classification (NCBI taxonomy): domain Eukaryota; kingdom Metazoa; phylum Arthropoda; class Diplopoda; order Julida; family Julidae; genus Xestoiulus; species Xestoiulus laeticollis. The sequence goes on from JAQGCC010005815.1 coordinate 5,302, forward strand.
GTATGTATGTATAATTTTCCTAATATTACTGTCTTCGTTATAAGAATTATGTGAGGTAATTTAAATATAAATTCCTTTATTCTTTTATTATTTTATACCCGAAAATTCTTTTATTCCTCTATTATTTTGGGTAAAGCTGCGTGCACACCCTGTTTACATTAAAAGCAGTAATCATTGGGACCAAACCAAAAGTTGTGCTATTTGGAGGGGGTAGTGTTATTTGCAGGTTCATCCTAATGATTAACCATACACACCGTGTCGACTTTGAGTTAACGCTACTTTCAGGATTATCGCTTTATAGAGTTTCACTATTTACAGGTTTTGGTGTATCAGAGGTTTTTAACATGTTTGCTGATGGATCTTGTCTACATGCTAACTGTAAATACAAAATACAGTTTTCCTTGACAACTTTAGCGCTATTTGAGTGGGTTATGTTGTAAAATGTCCGCAAATTCATGTATGCTGCCCCTGAAAAGGCTGCAAACACTACGTGCATGTGCGTATGTATGGTTTGCCATACTATACATTAAAAACATTAGGATTGTTCATCAAAACCACTAATATAAAAACGTAAGGTGTTCCACGACTAGTTTAACACAATGTCGTGTGCCATGTGTTGAGAAAGTTGGAAAACACTGATTTATCACATGAAATCTTGAAGAAGTTTTTTTTTCGTTTAACAGGACACGATCAGGAGGATTTGGAAGTGCATTTGGTGAGGTACAAACCTGATGCCATCGATGCACTCTGCCAGTCGACCAAATTTACTAGGAAGGAAATTCAGCTCATGTACCGAGGATTCAAACAGGTAAAAATTCCTATTTCATTATTGCAAGGTAGGCCTACAGGAGTGCATGGCGTGCTTTCTGCTAAGTGCTTTGTTTATTCCCAAACTCACATTTGTGTTTTGTGCAACGTCGTGGCTCTTAATTAATGCATGCACGCGTTCGGATTTTTTCCTACCATAATGGAGCATTATGATCATATGTTTCTCCTCCCTTAATTAATTGGTGTTAATGAACATGATAAGGCAAAATTAAGGTTAGTAATCGGGCATATTGCTATATATGCTTGGAGTGTGCAAATTTAAAGCAACAGTTGGAAAGTGGTTGGATTGAATCCTATGTTGCAGACAAGTTTTGAAACATTAGAGGGATTGCGCTGGTTTTCTTTAATCTTGACGGCATTGGCAGCACTGTTTTTTTTTTGCCAATTAATGCACGTGCGTGGGGACGACGTTAATGGGTTTCTGGTTGAGTGCAGACAACAATAGAGGGATTGAGCAGGTTTCCTTTAATCTGCATGACGACATTGGCCGCACTGTTGTTTTTGCCAATGCTCATGCGTGGGGACGACGTTAATTTCGATAATGAAGACGACATTAATTAAAAACGACAATCTCATTAATTTAACGTGATACCACAATAAAAGGTTTGGCGCGTCTCCCTTAATGTTAACCACATTGACAGCACTGTATGTTTTTCCAGTGCGTTCTCGTTAAGGTAAATCAGTTGACGCGACACCTGTCCAATTCCTCTATTGTCTTCGAGGAGCATAACGACTTTTACGGCGCATAACTTATTGATGCGCATGCGTAATAGTGTTATCCTTCTCGTTAAGATTAAAGGAAGCCATGCGCAACCTCTCTAATGGAGGGATTGGGCAGGTTTCCTTTAAATACCTGCTTAAAAACCCTGTTAGAATCCTGCTCACTCCATCTAATAGAGGGATATGGTCAGGTTTTCTGTAATCTTAACGAAACGGATAAACACACTGTTACGCATGCGCATCAATAAGTTATGCGCCGTAAAAGTCGTTATACTCCTCAAAGACGTTGTGGTATCACGTTAAACGAATAAAATTGTCGTATCTCCTCAACCACAAACCCATTAACGTCGTCAACACGCATATGCGCATTTGCAAAAAACAGTGCTGCCAATGTCGTGAAGATTAAAGGAAATCTTAACGAGAACGATAAACACACTATTACGCATGCGTATCAATAAGTTAAGTGCCGTAAAAGTCGTTATGGTCCTCAAAGACGTTATGTTATCACACGTTAAACTAATGAAAATAGAGGAATTGAGCACGCCTCCCTTAATGCCCCGTCAACTGATTTACCTTAACGAGAACGCATTGGAAAAACATACAGTGCTGTCAATGTGGTTAGCATTAAGGGAGGCCTGCACAATCCCTCTATTGTTGTATCCCCTCAACCACAAACCCATTAACGTCGTCCCCACGCAAGCGCATTGGCAAAAAAACAGTGCTGCCAATGTCGTCAAGATTATAAAGGAAACCTGCCGAATCCCTCTATTGTCATTAGTTTAACGTGATACCACAACATCTTTGAGGAGCATATAATCCCTCTATTATTAGTGTTGAAGATGCCTTCTTAGAAATTCTGGCAGAAGAACATTCAGTGTCACCAACTGAAGTTCTTTCCTCGAGTTATTTCACCAATACATGTACTATCATAAGATTTTTTTTCCCAAGATGGCACTTCTTATCAAACCCTGCTGAAACCCGGTTAACCATAAATGCAGGGTCGATTTTATTCAATCAAACGTTTATTGATGATTCGGTCTTTAAGAAAACCGCTCTTGGACGTGGTACCACCACATTTACATGCAAAAGAGTCGTGGAAACGGGCTACCAACACGATATTAAACATTTTGCGAAAATTTCATAGCTTTGGCACAATGCCATCATAGATTTTTTGTGAAAACGCTGAGCAATCCGGAAACTGTTTGTTATTCATTGATGGCGAAAATGTTAATATCACGCAAGTCAGTATATATTTGACTGGTACTTTCAAATATATGTATCTATAGGGAAACCCTTTTTCTAAATTCCATTACATTTTGAACTGTTGAGTCATCAATGGTTCATACTGATCATGTGCTCCATGCATAATGAGCTCTTTACCACAACTCTTATATATAGGACATAATCTGCAATCCAAATTACCACAAACGAAAAGCGCATTTTTTGAGAACATTTCCGAAAAGATGTGCATTTTCCTGTTTCGATTTGAAATATCCAGTTACTACTGTACAGCCAGACAAAATGTATCAATTTATATGCATTTTCAGCGAAAAGTGAATTTTTTTCCCAGTGATCCTGTAGCCAGACATGCATTTCGTTTCAAGCTTTGGTACCTAAATCCACATATTACTAAACATCGTTTACTAAATTTCCTAGTAGGTTTATTATGTATCGTAAGGTCCGTGATGATGCTAAAAGTTAATCAACTACTGGCTACTCCCAGCAGTGTGTTATTTCATACACAACGACCTTATACAATATTGATATAATGACATATGAGCAGGACTGCACACGAGTGCTAATAAAGTGATTACTCTGTAGGATTAAAACCGTTATTTGGTGTCGTGCAGCACCTTTGGCGTCAGGTCCATTATGGGGGAACTGAACTGACTCTGAACTGCATGTTTTGCTATGAGGGAAATTTTGAAACATACTTTTAAAAAAACTACTTGTTATAATACAAAAATATAATACAAAAACCTGATCAATATTTCATAATTTTCCCATTTATAGGGGACTTTAAATGAACAAAAACAAACTGTAAAAGTTCTGCGATAGTTCCTCGACACGCCACTAGGTGGCATCAGGTACTGGCACGGTGTGTAATCCAAAAAAAAAAAATAAGTATTTTAGTTTTTAATTTTTTAAAAATTACCTATAGATGGGAAAATTATGAAATTTTGATCAGGTATAAGCTACAAAAATACTGCATTTTTATCAATTTTTATTTTTATATTATAACAAGTAGTTTTTTTTAAAGTATGTTTCAAAATTTCCCTCATACCAAAACATGCAGTTCAGATCCCCCTTATATCTAGTTTCAGGAAGTGTCCTGTAGCTTAGAAATATGCTTTTAGAACATAGGGATTGATCTTCATTAAATTACCAACGTTTACATTCCTGTGAACGCGAAGCAGACTGGGTTTGCGTACACAAATACACATGAACATGAATGTAAACTTTTTGGCAGCCAAGCCCATGTGCAATTCGAGACTGTGTTTGCGTACAAATGAACGTGAATGTAAACTATTTGGCAGACAAGCCTATGTGCAATTCGAAACTGTTGTTTATGTTCACGTTAAACGGAGGACAAGTAATCTGACAACATTGTCAATTTCATTGTATTTTTCTCATGTTTACGTTCACGTGAACGTGAACGTAAACTATTTGACAGCCAGGCCTATGTGCAATTCGAAGCTGTAGTTTACGTTCGCGTTGAACGCAAGACAGCTTAAGCCTTCTTCGCACCACACGCGAATCACTGCCGACGCTTGTGCGATCGACTGCATTGGGGCCGGATATGAAGACAACGCATGCGCACGTGAAGTGCGGCGGCGTTGAGGCCCACGCTAAAAAGCCGCCATCTTTGTTTTATGGCTTGCCTTATTTCAAAGATGGCTGTCGGCGCACAAGGCACCGTCTACCTGATGTCCACCTAGTGGCAAACGTGATAACTATTTCGTCCGTCACATGTGTGAATGGCGATCTCTCGACGTAAAGGATAGCGGTGATTTACGGTGAGTGATTCGCGTTTGGTGCGTGGGGGGCTTAAATCTCTATTTTTCGATGACGCTCTTTTTGAGAACAAGTATCATACTTTAACATATAACATAGTACATGTAGTTTTGACATCCATCATGTTATTAATTGCCATTAAGTACTTAATTGGGGGCAAATCGGGACAAGCTATTTTAATTCAAACTTCATTGCTTTTTAGATGAATATTATTATAGCTCGATCCAATAGCTAATCTACAACTAATGACCCATGTATAGGATAGATTGCGAGTTGTTATTGGTGTCTGAAAACATTTTCACATAAAAGGTTCTCTCAATTAAGGTAAGGAAACTTAGCAACACTAATAAAGTTTTTTGCTTATTTGACGGAAGCTTGATCGAGTGAGTTCAATCGAACTTGTAATAATCTGTATTTTTAACGCCATTGATTATGTTGTAATGGCGCTTCATCTATTAGCTTTAATTTCACATGGAATGACCGGTAAGCAGGCATATTGTGTTGTATCAGTCAGGAAATTAGCTTCTCTCATGCAGCCTCCTTCACAACGAACTTAGCTAAATTTGATCTAAAATGCGATTATTTTCACATCGTGAGCACATCTATTGCTTATAATGTCAATTTTTAAAGGAATGCGGAGCTGACCATTAACCTGACCATAAAGCTTAATTAAATCGAGCACATCTTTAAATTGACCTTAATTATAATAACCAAAAAAAGAATTTGTCTCGTCTTACAACAATTTAATAATAGTTAATAGGTGATACCGAGATAAAGTCAAGTTAGTCAATAGTGGGTTTGAGCGCGTCGCCCTTAATGTTAGCCACATTGACAGCACTGTATGTTTTTCCAATGCGTTCTCGTTAAGGTAATGCAAGGTTCGCACTATGCGTTTTTCCGACCGAAATCGGTGAGTGCGCATGCACGTCGTATTCTTTCGTTTTGCACGCAAAGTTGGTCGCGCTATGGCTCCTCCCCAACCGACTCTCAAATAAGTCAAAACCATGTTGACTTTTTCTGACCGGGCGGACCGACTTTGGCGAATTGCACCTGCTTCTGGCTGCAGTAAAAACCAATATTTTAAGAATGAATTAATATCGACACTAGAGGTACCATGAGAATTAAAATAGATATTTTAATATATCTAATATGTTTTTCT
>JAQGCC010005816.1:0-11022 GCA_034698905.1 Xestoiulus laeticollis
AAAATAAGACGTTTTAAAAGTCTTGATTTTGTCTACAACAAATTGTCTTAATTTAAGACTTGTATTTTTTTATAGTGAAGTGAAAAATCTCAAGGTTCCTAAACTGTTGAGCACATGCTCAACAAGACTAATAATTTTCCAATTGGGATGCTTCATCCTAAATGGGTCTCATTCAACTGTTTTCACTACAGACGTCGACACCCTCAGCCATCAGATGGCGTTGCGTGTCTTCCAGAATTACCAAAAGTCCCAAGTTCTCACCAAATCCGATTTGTAATTCCGGTTGACATTTTACGAATGTAAATCCTACGTCGAATTGACAGCAAGGGAAGTTAAAAGTTGTTGTAATCGGCCATTTGTTGCAACGTTTTTCATTTTTGTTTGGTTTTCGCCATAAGTAAGACACTCATCTCGCTTACAAACATCGCAAACTGAATGAACCCTAAGGGAATCCTTTCGGAAGGCCATAAAGCGTCTCAAGTTCCTCCCATGTCCACCCTCTTCTATATACATGTATATACACTGTGGTGAAGGGACACACACAAAAAAAAAGGTGTTCATAAAATGCTATTCTACAGTGTTATGTTATGTAGGTTAAAATTGAAGGAAAAACCTTTGGCTTTTCGCCCAAATGCACCCGATAGAAAAAGTTGAAAAACTTTGGCGCCTATATAGCTCTCTCTTCTGCAGCCAAATGTCAGCGTTTAACAAAATTATAAGTAAATTACTTGGTTTTGGCAATAATCGAGCATACCTAGGCAAAAGGCTCATTCGTCCTAAGTTTTACCTGTCAAAATAACTTCATCACAATTTCCTGACCTCGTTTCCCCTCTCAAATTCATGACGTAGCGCCCTAAAGACGATGCAGGCGAAAAACCAGTTTCTTATAACAAACACATAACATCCCTTTAATTCGTAGAAATATGCATTCTTTGAAAAAAAACGCACGATCAATTTGCGGTCATTTTTACTAAATACACCCCCGATGACCACGATTGAATTTTACATTTTCTGCATGTTTTCTATATACACTGTACATGTACATATGTGTTGTTTCAAAGGATTGGAATGTCTTGCCTGTGGCATTCTTATGACATTCCAGCCACCTATTTCAAGTTACTTATGGCATGCCATTCCAGAAGGCACAATAAAAAATGTCTAATAAAAAACAAAGTTGTACGTACAACTTTGTTAACCAGAGACTCAAAATCTCCTGAGTACGATCTTCTTCTCCACATGAAATCTTTGCAAGAATCACAAAACTTACTTTCACTCGTCTAATTCCCCGTCTTCGGTTATGTAAAACCTCTACATTTGTACCACTCTCATGCCACACCACGATAAAAAGCAAAATATACACACGTTCACGAACATTTGGAGGCCAAAGGTCGTCTTAATTGAAAGACAACAAAATTAGCCAAAGAGCGACGATGTGCCACTCTATAAACCTCTAACTAAAGAGTACACCTGTATATTGTATACAAAGGTGGTTTATGGGAAAATTGGCGGTGTAATCGGTGACATTAGAGGGATTCAGCAGGTTTCCTTTAATCCTGCATATGACGACATTGGCAGCACTGGTTTTTTTTGCTAATGCGCGTGCGTGGGGACGACGTTATAATGGGTTTGTGGTCGAGCTAGGGAAGACGACAATTTCATTAGTTTAACGTGATACCACAACGTCTTTGCATGAGCATAACGACTTTTACGGCGCATAACTTATTGATGCGCATGCGTAATATTGTGTTTATGTGCTTAAGTGGTTTTTTCACACTTTTTGAGGAGTGAAAATTGGTCAATCTACTATTCCCCTTTATTCATATGAATTAAATTCTGCAAACACACATTTATATTCTAATGAATTGCACATGGAATAATGAATACGAAAATGAAATCAATATTTTAAAATCAAATTAAATGAAGGGCTAATTTAAAAGTGCTTAAGTGCCATGGCTAAAGTTGTATCAGATGTGACTGAATTGTCTAAGAAGCCGTCCATAAATTAAGTCATCAGCTGAATAATTAAAATGGTAATGTTATAGTTGACTATAGGAAGAGGGAGTGGGGTCAAGGCTCTGTTGACCTCAACAAGGAATTGGATTTTTTACAACTGTATACTGTAAAGCACACACTTTATTAAGCTCATTTGATTACGTACATGTATAATATTTTTGTATTAATTTGTATTTCTAAACTAAGAAAGTGCCCCTTAGTATTCAGGATCCGCGCCAATACAATTTATATTATACATGTTTAGACACATTTATTAACCTTATGTAAGTTTACATGTATATATAGGGAAAAGGGTCAATTTTTTGCCAAGTATTGTTGACGTCATTAATGGGCGCCCCCTAATATGTCATCTTTATATATATGTACCAGAGAAAAGGAAAATAAATGCTTAAAACCATAATTAATTTTCTAAAAACATAAAATTATCCATTTTAGCATAATCCTTGTATTATTTCTGGAGTAAGACCTATTATTATTACAAAATTTTCTTGATTTAACGCTTATCAGATATTAACACCTTATAATTGGGTTAAAAAAGTATAATCAGGCCTATTCTCAAAGTTGATGGCTACAATTGTAACCATATAGAGTATACATGTAAATGAAGGTAATTATTATACATAGCAGTTATACGAGCTCGTACATGTATAAATAAAGAGGGCATGATATTTCATCATACCATTTCCAACGTACTCCACAACAATATGCCACGCTATAAAGGCTGGTACACCACCAGAGGGTGCTGAACACAAATAAGGGTATAATGGAGGCTATACTCAACGACTGCTCCCCCTGGTGCACGTAAAACTCAACTATAACGAACAGCTGGAAAAAGTAGCATTTATAAATGTGCGTTCATTATTTCTAAATTGCCAAAGTCGTAAAAATTGGTAAAACGTACATGTACATGTATGTATCACCCCATGCATTGACGCCAGTGGCTTTACTTAAGTTATTGGGGGGTTGAGGAAACGGTCACTTAAAGAACGTTTAAGCTCATTCAGCGCTTTATCAACGAAAATGGACGTTGAAAAGCAGGGATGGCGACATGTACAAGGGGAAGTCCCTTATATCCAAAGCGGCCAAAACGAAGAGCATATATATAGCTTTCTATAGCGTTTGCATGGGAATGACATAGCCATGTAGTTAAGGCTTTTTCAACGCCGCTAACAATGGCGCAATTAGTCGTAAAAGCCCGTTAAATTTTCGTCTCCCCCGCGGGTCTTAAGGTGTGGAACGAATCCCCCCTCAATGAATCCTCAACAATTCTCCTGGAGCAAACTGTGGCATGGAGTATAGAATGTATATAGCCTACTTTTTTCTCTACCTGCATGCATGCACTTATTCAATTTATTGGCATGTGGTCGTTTGAAAGCAGTTACCTCATTTTCACGCTTGTGTATACAGTTTGTATACTATATAATTTACCTGCTGCAATGGTGAGCGAGTCCCTAACCACATCCTGTTTTTAGGTGTGCCATGCCTGCATCCATGGTGCATGACACCACTATGATCCAATTGCCCCACATGGGAACACTTAATATATCATTGTTCAAATACCATGCAATCTCAGATATAAGCAACATACATGTAGTTGGCTCTCGATATAACGAACGCCATGGGTATGGGACATTCGTTAGTTATATCGAAAGGGGGTCTGTCATTACACATTTTTTCGCTCGTGGCTTTTTATGACACCTTGCATTTTTTAGCCAATGATATGACAGGTTTTTTGCCCTATACAGTATATATACATGTAGTTCGGTCTTCTATTAAATACGGGACTTATAATTCTTGCCAAATGAAGGAGAGAATCTCTACTATAAAGCTGCTTTTGCAGTATTTTGAGCAACCCTTAAATAAGCGTTAGAATGTTTTTAAGATATTAACTTTTTAAAACCAATCCTTAAAATCAATAAAAATAGGAATATTATGACACCAGGATGGTCTTTGTCTCTATACGACATCGAATTGGCGTTCGTTATACTGAGAGGATAATATACGAGAGGTCGGCATTTTGATCGGGACCAGCCACTCTGTTCGTTATATCGAGTGCCGACTGTGACAGTTATCCCCAAAACAATATGATCCCATGGAACATCTTTATACAGTGAATAATACAAATGTTATATATACCATATATCTATGCTACATGATATAAAACTTTTCTGAATTATACTAAGTATATATACTACATTGTATATACTTTGTATACGATGTAGAAGTATACTTCTAAGTACACTGTATGTACATATAGTAAAGTAAACTAGAAAAAGTATATAGGCTACTTTATTTTCAGTTGTCTAATAAAGTAAACAATGTATTACGAAAGTATATATAAGTTGTTCAAAATAGGTGCACTTAGTATACTTTGCCAAGTATACTTTTATTTTGATATTAAGGGATGTTCTTAAAAGCATTTTTCTAAATAGGATTGGATATTATAGGCTGTCACGAGGCCAATTCATGGCAAAAAATAGTATACAAAGTGCCCTTTTGCTACCATTTACCTAATTTCTTTAATCGGCAATTATGTAAAATATGCATGGGGTGTTTAATATTTAGGACGTTATCCATATTGGATTCCATGGCAGACGCATTGTTTTATTTCACGAAAAATCTTTGGCTTTTTCAAGCCAGAAACAGAGTATATATAAACAATAGACTAAAATGTCTATAGAATAAGACTAAAATCTTATAATAACATATTGAGATTTCGACCAATTGAATAAGTGGCCATTTGGGAAATGTTTGTTTGGTATAGAGTGAAAATATATCAACAAGGCGTACATCTGTATGCATACAGATTGATTTGGTATAAATAAAACGACAAAAGGTGATGGCAAAAAAGTGAGGTGCATTAAATTGAATAGAAATTCATCGTCAATTGCGAAATTAAGTCTTATACAATCATTCATTCTCCCGTCGCATTGTGACGAATTGAGTTTTTTTATAAATGCGATGGAAAAAAAACGCCAAAGACGTCGCAATAATAATTATAGCATGAGAATGGGGAGGAAGATTGCATGAGCGCGCAATTAAAATACTCTTTGACTTAGAAATTCAATTAAATTATTGGGATTTATCATATGGTTTAATTATATTTCCACCCGAGCTTAATTCTACGTGTATACTAAACGACTTCTTTCCATATAGAAATGCAGACGTGGGAAATGAGGAAATGATTGCTTTATTGGATTACTCTTTTATAATTGAATTTATAATTAAACCTGCACTGCCGAAACGAATTACAAATCACTTTTCGCTTCTCTCCAACTTAATTAAAAAACTTAATAACAAATATTTTTATTCAAATTGAAATTTTCAAAACCGTTAACATCGTTATAGACATTTTCATTGGTAGCTGCATTCTTAAAGAAAATCCGAAATCGTATGAAATTTATATACTGCTTTAATAAATCCTATATATAAATGCATGCGTGTGGTCCCTATTAACGAACTGTTTACCAATTATAACCATGTTGTCGAGTCCTCGCAGGTTATCGATGTTTAAACTCATAAAACAAAAACAGCAGCTGCAAAACAACACTTGCTCCAATATAATAAAATGCATAATGTATTTAAACAAATGCATCGATTTAATGGAAAATCATTAAGTTAGCAGATAAAACAATGAAGAGAAATGTCTAACAGGGTCGTTAATTTAATTTACGATTTCGCATTAAACCAGTAAGTCACGACTTGATTTTTAATTATATTTTTAAAGAACCATTGTGGATGTTTTCGAACAAAAAGGCACTTACTGTCGGCTCTCGATATAACGAACGCCAAAGGGAAGGCGACACTCGTTCGCTATATATGTAGAGAGGTCTGCTTCTATATATAGGCGGCTTTCATGGCTTATTATGACACCATGCAGTTTTTAGCAACTGAAATGATTTTTTGTACCTCAAACAGTATACATACTTCTGTTTTCTATTAAACACCGGATATACAATTCTTGCCAAATGCTTGGGAGTGTACACGTTTATAAAGCTGCTTTGGCAGTATTTTGAGTAAATGATAATATTAAAATTAATTAGGACAGAACAGGATGTTTTTTTTTTTCTCTGACCCACGAAATCGAAGTTCGTTATACCGAGAGCCAATACTGTATTTCGTAAATGTTTTAAATTGCTAGTGAATTGCAGTGAAGGGACCTGCAGCTGAGAGGCAATCGACGTTTTATTCGAGAGCAGCTAGCCTCTGTTCGTTATATCGAAAGCTGACTATGTACATGTATATACGTTGTTATAACGTGCATGGTGGAAGGAAGGAAGGGTCATTTATTCGGTAATACAATTCTCAATAAGCGTATTATAATGAAACGAGGACCCCCCGAGGTCCTTCTATAGCAGGCTAAATAAAACGAATGTGGTGATGATTACATTTCCAATAGATGCAGTGGTCGAAATGGAGTCGTTTGATTCGTCCATCGATTGGTTTAGCCCTTTGGGGGGGCATTTGTCAAATGAGGGGGGGGTCCATCCTTCCTCTACACGGTTATTGCAACGTCTATTCCCTTCCCCTAATTAAAATACGATCGGAAGAAGACGTTCCTCATTCCTATTATCATTCATTAATTGCTGTTATAGACATTAGCCAGCAACTCGACGATGTCTTATTGGCTTCACGCTGCTGACTTCTATACAAACCAATAATATAACGGACAAGTTCATATAAAAAATGTCGGAAATCGAAGCATCAGCTACATGTATACACACTTTTCACGTCTTTCTGTCTATGCTGTATCTCATGCAGAGTCTGATGCCATGACACTATCAAAAGGATTGGTTAGTTATACAGGAAAGAAATGCATTGCATGTTATGCTGAGTTATGCGATGGGCAACCATGACATCATGTAAACTGGCATCATGTGACAGTATTTTTAAATAAGACAGATTAAGCGAAAGATACATCTTAATTTAAGTATAATTTGCTATAAGATGCATTATAGCGTTTTTATATTTCGTGGACAGCTTTTAAGAATCGTTTGAACTGCATGTATATATACTGCTGCAGTGAAATATTATCTTGTTATTTATCCAGCCGATGTACAATTAATGTAAATTACATGGTATTGGTATAATTCAAAACCAATAACAAATTTGTATAGTCTATAGAAATTATTAATACGAATTAATATGTATAGTGCTGATATAATTATGCTGCTAATTTATATATACATGCAGTGCCGGATTTACCATATAGGCAAACTAGGCATTGCCTAGAAGCCCCCACAAAATTGTAAAAAAATTGAATAACTTGCAATAAATGTACTGCACTTTTGCTTGGCATATGCATGCACAATCCCTTTAATAAAAAAAAAAATTAAGCATGCATTCCGAAAAAAACGGGAAAACCCTGATCTTAAGCCAGCCCACACATATTTGAGCCTAGATCAGGCCCCCACAGTGCTTAATACGGTGCTGTATACATGTATAGTGCACTAAACTCAATTAACATAATTTTATCAATCTTTATTACGCCATGTTCTATCCTAAATTATTGATACTGTGCTTAAAAAATTGCGCTTTCGTAAGGACAAGTGGTCCCCTAGTCAAAATGAAAGTATATATACTTGGTAAAGTATATAGTACACTTTTTTTGGACAACTTAGTATATATACTTATAGTATTCAGAAAAGTATACTATAAGTACACTTAAGATTATGACAAGGGTCTCTTGCATTTATTTTAAGCTTTTTAGTATGTTTCATCCTAAAAAAATCACGATCTGTCAGATAAATTGCTCCATAAAGGTTAAAATGACGTCCATGAGTTTGTCTCCACATAAATAATGAGTGGAAGTCAATTTCCCAAAATGCCACTTTTTATTTTGGATAATGCCAATGATTGCCAATATGATTCCTGCCAATGTATATCTAAAAGGAGCATATAACAGAACATAAAATTGGATTGAAAAGTGTGTGGTGGTGATGAGAGCTTTTCTTTTCAAAATCCTCTCTTGGAAATTACCCCGCATGGGCATTTTCCGGTAATCCATAGTGGGAATGGACCGCTTTGACGACATGCCCATTAAGGCTCGGCCCCTAATCTCGCAAGCAAGTCCGAACCCAGAAACATCCTGTAGTGTACATCATGCAGCATGTATATAGTATAGTGTAGAGCAAGGAGAGGACGTTTGTTAACTCTTGGAATTGTCGAGATCAGATGTTGGAAGGCTTGCGGGAGACCAACTTCCTGTTTGTGCCGTGTCCATATCGCTTCTGGGGCTCCCCACACATGCAAGAGCTCCTAAATCACCACGGGTTCAAAACCTTCCATTGCACTAGCTTCTCGCACTCTTCATTATCGATGTTGAATAAAATAGTGGACGTATATGACATCGACTATCGTCCTTTTTTACCACGGTCACTCCGTGGTAAAAAAAAAAAAACACCCTGAGAGATTATGTTCTTCATGAATTCTTCATCGGCCCATGAGGTTTGCCGAAGACGTATCAGCATATTGCCAAAAGACTTTATCTGTAGTCGTGGCGTGCTGTTTAACTTTATTTCTATATCTATAGTAACCCGTACATGTAGGTTTATATGCCAGGGTTATATACGTGAAGCCGGGGATCAGCAGAAAAAGGCCATTTTCATTATATCTTCGCACAAAATCGAAAGGAAATGCGACGTATACGATGGAGAAGGGACCAAAAAGCGAGCGACAACCGAATAATCTTCGATAGTAAACCAAAATGGAGATTGTAACGCAGTCGTCGAAGCATTAGAAGAAACTAAGATTTCAAAAAGTGAGCCAGAAATGACTTCTCTTATACTACTTTCAACTTGTTTGAACTAAAAGCAGACCTGCACATTTTCGTTTCTGAATGAAACTGGAAACTGTTACTTAAAAAGCGGTTGCGCGTGAAATAACTTTGAGGAGTTTCTGGTGCATCGGTTTCTGAAATATGCATGATGTTCACACCAATGCAACAGAAAAATTGGAAACAATGTTTTGAAACTGTGGCGCTCTTGTTAAGTGACAAACCAAGTGATGTCGTCTGCTAGAACCTTTCAAAAACAGATGCCAGTGACGATAGGCAGTTCAGTTTCTCCTTGACGAAAATGCCGTAATCAAGAAACATTTTTCTTTTGTTTTGCTGGATCCATGAAACTGCTTCATAAAAAATATTTTATGAAACATTTCACCGAAACTGTTTTGAGTTTCTGGTTCCGTAAAATGCTTCACTAATAATAATAGTGTGGATGCACCTTAAGGGAGAACGTCTTACAATCAATTTGCTAATTCATATACAGGCGAATCCGCCTAATATGGACACCGGTTAATCTGGGTAGCCATTTATTAGGGCCAAATTGTCAAGAACCAATCCGGACAGTACATTTGCACATGTTTTTGGTCCGGTTATTTCGGCCAATAATCCGCTCATTCTGGACAGTCGACATTGGTAAGGGATAAAAACAGCAAAATTTTTAGCGCTCGTTTAAAATTCACTGGAAAATTATGAAGTATGTGACGTCAGTCGATAAAGAATTCGCAAGAGAGCAAAATTAATACCTTTTGTAAACCGATTTAAGTACGTAAAAACACACCATCATTTTTATTGGATTAAAATCTGGATGTATACTTTCGTAGTTTGTATATGTTATCAAAATTTGGATGATGTCATACTCATTTCAAGCCGTTCTTAAAAGAATAAACAACAATTTATGGTGCACTGTACCTATGGTATATTTTACACCATATACATGAATTTTTTAAACTATGCATAATATGGGCAGCCACCTAATCGTGGCAAAACGCCTCTGCCCGATGTGTCCAGATTAAGCGGATTCGACTGTATAAGCAAACACTCCTAAACGATGGTTTTTCAAACTATACTCACTATCCGAAAACCAACATTTAAAGAGCATAGAAAATTAATTTTTCTTCTACATTAGATATTTGAACATAACAATCAACTACAAAATTTGTATAAATTTAAAATAAAATGCTAGAAATCCTGACAATCATTCAATGTAACTTTGCATTTGTCATCGGAACTACAGAATGGAAATTTGCGTTTTATATATACAGTGAAACCTGTCAGATTGAACACCTCCCTAACTTGAACACTTTTGGCTGGTTCAATTCAATTTCAATTTAATTTCTTACCCTGCAGTCAGCATGTAATATGCCATATGTGGCAGGGGGCAAAGTGCCAGATTTTTTAAGATGAACTTTCTGGACAGCTTCCATAGAAATAACATTAGGACAGACCTCGATACAATGAACACCTGTATACTTTGTACATTGAACACTTTTTTAGTCCCCAGGATGGGTCTAACCTCTCTACATAATATACTTGACCATTGAGTTCCCAATTAAGCCCCTATAGAGGGCGCTATACAACAATCAGGGGAAATTCCCTTGTTTAGTCCAGTTATTTTGGGTACTGGTAGCCAATTGCAAGTCATAGTACATGTGTACATGTACATATAAACATATTTCATTGGATATTGTCTTTTCATTGCAAACCTCCATACAATAAACACCTGTCTAATGTGAACACTTTTGCCTGGTCCCATGGGTGTTCAATGTAGACAGGTTTCACTGTATATGCTAAAATAAGTACGAATTGATACGAGCGTAACTAATAACTATCAAAACTAAAAATAATAAATCATGACAAATTAAAAATGGACCTAATTTTAATTTTTTAAAAAGTGGTGAAATGTAGAAGCATCTTATTTCGTGGACATCTTAATTTAAGATGTATTTTGACTCGCGGTGTAAGCGCATTATTTTTACAATGGTGTTATATTAATATACATGTATAATAATTTTAAAATTAAATTTGAATTCTTATAACAGTATAGTATATCACGTGTGCAAATATAAGATGTGCTTCCGCAAATTGGGCAACCGTTTTAAACTGGATTTCGTACCAAATTCTTTGGCACGTCAACAAATAACTGCAAAATATAAACTATGTCATTTAGAGCAATTTTGTGGTGCATCTTGTAAACTTTCACAATTAAGAATATTTATATTATACAG
>JAQGCC010005817.1:0-11022 GCA_034698905.1 Xestoiulus laeticollis
TTTTCATTTACAGTCCTCTATAAATGGGAAAATTATGAAATTTTGATCATGTAGTAGCTACAAAAATACTGCATTTTTTATCAATTTTTATTTTTGTATTATAACAAGTGCAGCTCACTTTTTCTTTATTGCTTTGGCTAAAATGTCAACATTCGCATATATTATTTAAAAACTTTTTCTTTGTTTCATAGGTGACAAAGAGGATAAAATTCCTATCGATACCCCACTACTTATAGTAAAAGGCATTCATCTGCTTATCAACAATAACAGTCATGAGCATCGCACTAATGAGTACCATTTAGTGGAGAAAGCTGACCCCCAACTAGTCATCCGTAGGGGTCAACCTTTCAAAGTAAAAATCACATTCAACAGGGCTTATCAAGAGGACAGTGATGTTGTCAATTTTGTCTTCACTGCCAAAGGTAAAAATTTTAAAAAAATGTGTTACACCTGATTCACACCAACGTTGATGTAGAACTGATGTGGATGAAGAAAACTTTTGCGTGTTAATTCACACCGCAGAACTCAGTTAAACTGGTCACATGACCTACAGGGCACAGTATACTAGGTCATGTGACCAGTTTAACTGAGTTCTGCGGTGTGAATTAACACGAAAAAAGTTTTCTTGATCCACATCAGTTGATATACATCAACGTTGGTGGGAAGAAGGTCTTAGTTAATTATTTGTCTGTTTTGCCATTGATTTTAATAACAATTTGCTATATACAGATGCGAAAAATCCGTCGTATGCCCAGAACACCCTGGTTTCAATCCCTGTCTTCAACGAGGTTAATCCCACACCTAAGGAATGGTCAGCCAAACTATTGTCCAGTGAGGAATTCACAATTACAGTACAGGTAACACAAGTTTTATATATAATTTCAACTTATATGACACGCTAAGATAGATATAGCGGCACGGCACATCACTAGCAGCGGAATACAATGTATCAAACCTAATTTCAGGGACATAAAGGGGCATTTACCATGCTTTATATACCAGTTTTGTGGGTAATACAATGTATTTTCAATTTTATATTTCTTTAGGTTTCTTCTCCGTGTGATACGATTGTAGGTGCTTGGGGATTGGATCTGGACACTAAGTTGCAAAAAGATGAATCCAAAGTACTACGCTTTTCTCATCAGGATCCAATCTTTATAATCTTTAATCCATGGTGTAAAGGTAATTTTGTTTTAGGAAATTAACAAAATTTAAAAACGTTTTTATAAAACTATTGCCGCTCTTCAACGTTTCCTGCTTGAAAATAATGATGCTAAGTCTTAAAAATATTTCTCATTCTTAGGGTGGTCCAAAAGTAAGTGCCACCCAACTATTTTTATAAATCTTATAGTTTTAAAAATTCTGTTAGTGAGGTTAAATAGGAAATCATGCGTGCTCTATCCACTGATGCTATCTTATTATATTAAAACGCATACGTTTATTAGTCGGTTTGTTCGTTTGTTCTTATGCCAGCTTACAAACGGCTTACAAAACGAACTAAAAAACCTACGGCATGAATACAGCCGTCGCCATTTTTTTTTTCCAAACGTGCATAAGCCTACACGTTTGGATGGCTCCCGGCTTACGTTAACACTTGCCCCTATCCTTTTGTAAAGCCGATTTTCGGCTGTTGGCTTACCTTTCATCGCTGGCTCGACAGCCGAATAAATCGGCTTCACAAAGGGAAAGGGGAACGCGATAAAGGCTTCATGGCCGCGATTTCTGCTTTTTTTTCATGGATTTCTACGCCAAATGGTGAGTGTTTTGAAATCCCTGTTTTCCATCCCTGTTTTTTCACGGGTGGAAATGATGAAAAAGCACCGTAGGTGCTCTCGGTAACCCGGTTCTTAGGATTTTAAATACGATCATTTTTTCACGGAAACTCAAATATAACTTTTCGGCCGTAACACTTAGGATGAAATTTCAAATTAGGAAAAGGAAGAGAATGGTATATTTGTACGAAATCGACTGTTTTCGTCTTCATTTTCAATTATTTAAAGTTGTTACATGGTGTTTTAAGAACAAGGGAAATGACAAATGGTAGCTTCGCTGCAGTGTAGTGGTGCACTGCAGTGAAGCGATTTACACCGTATTTAAAAACATTTTAACAACTTTACATAAATGCCAATCTATATGAAAACAGTTGATTTCATACAAACAGACCATTCTCTTATTCTTCCTATTTAATTGCATTAACAGAATTTTAATAACAATAAGATTTAAGAAAAAAAGTTGGATATATCACTGACTTTTGGATACATGATAGAATTTAAATTTATATGACTCAGAACAGCATGATTATAATTTTTTTCTTGCATAGGTTAGAGGTGATGTAGGCTTATCAATGTTGAATTAAATTGCCAACACTTCCTTCTACTCAATTATAAACTAGTTGGTTTATATTTAGCAAAAGCGTCCATTTTCAATTTTAGTTTCTCGTACATGTAATAACCATCAACAAAGTACATGTACATATCCCAATAATCTAAATTTTATTTTAATTTCTGTTAGATGACACTGTCTATCTGGATGATGAAGACCAGAGACAGGAGTATGTCTTAAACGACAGTGGTCTGATATGGAGAGGAAGTCATTCGAGATTGAGACCCACACCCTGGAATTATGCCCAAGTAAGTGCAATTTGGTTGTTTTTGGGATTAAGGGGTGTGATTAGTTTAATTTTAAACGTATCAATCCTATAATTAAAGATAAACCTAGTTAATGCAAGTAGTGGAG
Source organism: Xestoiulus laeticollis (assembly GCA_034698905.1). NCBI lineage: Eukaryota > Metazoa > Arthropoda > Diplopoda > Julida > Julidae > Xestoiulus > Xestoiulus laeticollis. Next base: position 2,737 of record JAQGCC010005817.1, read on the forward strand.
TTTGATCTCAACTTTTATGACTTTATTTGTCTTATTTAGCTTGAAAGTTTTTAATGACCTATATGTATATATCAGTTGCCAATCTAGCTATACAATTGTGCATGTAGTATTAGAAAAAATGTCTTAAGACGTTTTTAACAAAATAAAAATGTAGGTTAAGAAACACGTCTAAATACACTTTTAACATGCACTTTAAAAAAAATTGTATTTGTGTTTTATTTAAAATCACTTGTTTTTTGTGAAAATTTCTCGTTCTTGGTTTTGAAAAAGTGTCCTAAAGTGTTAATTTAATGTCTAAAGACACTTTTGACGAAATGAAAATGTATTTAGTCTAAGTAGTGTTTTAAAAAGTGCATTAATCTTATGCTGACTATATATGCTGACTTTAGGGTAAGAAATTTAATTGAAAAATGAAACTGTCTTAGTCTTACATGTATGTCTAAAGACACTTTTGACAAAATTAAAACATCTGTCTTAGTCTTAGAAGTGTCTTACAAAGTGTAGTAGTCTTACTCTATAGTTAAGTTTTTAAAAAAAAGTTGCTTAAGACACATGTAAGACTAAGGCGTGCCTTGTCTAAAGACAGTTTTGACAAAATTAAAAACGTGTGTGTCTTAGTCTTAGAAGTGTCTTAAAAAGTGTATTAATCTTACTCTATATTTAAGTTTTTTTTAAAAAGTATCTTAAGACACATGTAAGACTAAGGCATGCCCTGTCTAAAGACACTTTTGACAAAATTAAAACATTTATGTCATAGTCTTAGAAGTGTCTTAAAAAGTGTATTAATCTTACTCTATAGTTAAGTTTTTTTAAAAAAAAAGTATCTTAAGACAATGTAAGACTAAGTCATACCCTGTCTAAAGACACTTGACAAATTTAAAACATCTATGTCTTAGTCTTAGAAATGTCTTAAAAAAGTGCATTAGACTTGCTCTATAGTCAATAGTTTTTTAAAAAGTATCTTAAGACACATGTAAGACTAAGGCATGCTTAAGTGTGAGGTATGGGACCAAAAAGTAAGCACGTACAGCCAAACTTCATTAATGTGACACTTATTTCTTGTCTTATAAAACCACTAATCTGATTTTAATTAAAAATTCGTAAAATATTGTGATAAGTTTCACAAAAATTCACCTTATTTTGAAATTTTTATATCTTTTCTACAGTTTGAAGAAAACGTTTTGGAATGTAGCATTTACCTGTTGAACTACGTCGGACATCTTCGAAAGACGAGCCATAGTGACCCTGTCCTCATTTCTAGACATCTATCAGCTGTTGTAGGTTCAAATAATTTATTAAATAAATTAATTGTATTCAATAAATAATACTTAAATTAAATTTAAAAAAATGTGGAGTAAATTTATAGTAAATTTAGAGCATATGCTAATTTTTCTTGGGTGTTTTTTTTTTTTCAGACGAATGCTCAGGATGAAAACGGGGTCATCGAGGGCAACTGGTCGGGTGATTACAAGGGTGGAGAACCACCCACAAAATGGGGTGGCAGCAACATAATTCTACAACAGTTTTACAAGACTCAAAAACCTGTTAAATACGGCCAGTGTTGGGTGTTTTCAGGTGTTCTTACGACCGGTACGAATATGAACCGTATTTATCGGGTGCATGCACTTGTAATTTTTTTTTTGAAATAACTTAATTAGATCCGATTTTAATTGAATTTCAGTATGCAGAACGTTGGGAATTCCATGTCGTCCTGTTACCAATTTTTCATCCGCCCATGACACCCACGAAAGCTTGACCATCGACATCTTTTGCGACGATGATGGAAATGTGCTCGATAACCTCAGTAACGATTCCATTTGGTAAGGTTTTAACCTATTTTTCAGTGTGCCTTGACAATTTTTAACCCGATTTTGTGTGCCTTGATTTGAAAATGTGGAAAAATGCTAGAGACGAGCAATTAATGATTTTTAGGGAATTTTAATTACATGTAGTTTTAGAGGTTCACCTGAAACTGGTGAAATTTTAAAGTAAAATAAATAAAGAAACAAGTAATTGACAATGGTGAGATCCACCAAAAATCATTTGTGTAGCACAATGGCAAGGGGTTAAACCAGGGGATCAGAGTTCATCCCATATATCACACTCTCGAGACTGAGTTTTAGGAGAATTTTCCTCTAAAACTTAAATGTTTTATAAAATGTTGAAAACTTATCTGTCGATTAAATAATTGGCAATGGTGAAACCCACCTAAAATAATACTCGTGGTGACATATGTCAAGGGGTTAAACCGTAGGGTCAAAGTTCATCCCATATTACACTTCTCGAAACACTGATTTGTAATGAAATTTTCATCATTTTTTTTTTTAAATTCCTTCCGTGTCTTATAAAAGTATGAATGTGTATTGGTCGATTAAGTATTAAATTGTCCATCATTTTCAGGAATTTTCATGTCTGGAATGAAGTGTGGATGGACAGGCCGGATCTTGAACCCGGACATTACGGAGGATGGCAGGCCATAGATTGCACTCCGCAGGAAGAAAGCGATGGTAAATACGAACGAATTTGTGATTTTTATAAAACTTAGCTAATTTGGGTTAAATATTAAATTAATATTAAAACGAAATGTTCAAATTCCTTGTAGGTGCTTACAGATGCGGACCGGCTTCTCTGGCTGCCATTAAAAGAGGAGAAATCAAACGCGGCTACGACACGGATTTTCTATACGCGGAAGTCAATGCCGATAAAATATTTTGGCGTTATTGGGGCCCAACTCAGCCTCTGAAACTCATATCCAAACAGCAAGAAGCGTAAGTGATTCGTCCAAGACGAAATAATAATCGGACGAATTAGTTTTATATTTCCCGCATTCGCTTCAATGTATGCGAGTGATGCCGTTTCAGTAATCCTCGAGCCGTTGTGTTTTGTCCTGGAATTTGTCCGATTTTTATTTCTTCTAGGACCACATAGAGGTCACGACTTTACAAAATTTCTACGTTTATCTTGATTGAAATTTTTTTTTCAGAATCGGCATGCTCATCAGCACGAAAGCGGTCGGTACATTCGAAAGAGAGGATATCACTAACGAATACAAATATCCTGAAAGTAAGAAATTAATGAATTAATGTATATTAATTTTTGCTAGAGATACAGTATGCATCTAATTTGTTTTCACGTGCATTTCATTTCACGTGCATTCTGTTTCACGTACATGTTTCTACATTATTTCACGTGCATTTCATTTCACATGCATTTATTTCACGTGCATTCTGTTTCACGTGCAATTCATTTCACATGCATTTCACGTGCATATTATTTCACATGCATGTTTCTACATTATTTCACGTGCATTCCATTTCACGTGCATTCCATTTCACGTGCAAATTCATTTTTTCGAATGCGTTCTTTTATTGGGCAATTCGTTTTATTATTATATTCCACTCAAATAAATAGTTATTTCTCGTTTTAACTTTCAATGTTATTTATGGATTCTCAACAATTTTTAATTTGGTATTGTTGATGAAAACCTAATATTTAACAATTTTTTAATACGTAGAGAGCCAAGAGGAACGTACGACAATGCTAGAAGCTTTGCGGCAGAGCGGAAGCATGTACAGCAGATATTATTTGAACGACGAATTTGAAGATATTCAATTTGACTTCCAGTTATACGATGACATTATCATAGGAGACCCTTTCAAAGTCAGTAATTTTTGTCCTATGAAATCGTGTTTTTTTTTTCAAATATTGTTTTTATTCTTCAAATTTTGTCCTTTTTTAATAATTTTAGGTCGTCCTCAAGGCTAAGAACAAGAGCAGTACTAAAGACTACGATATATCGGCAACATTAAGAGTGAACACGATGCTTTATAATGGCGAAATCAAAACACTCATTAAAAGAAAGGAGTTTGATACCCGCTTGAAGGCAGCTACAGGTACGCTTTAAAAAAAAAAAAAAAAACACGCAATTTTAGAAATATAAAATTTTAACATTATCATAGACTGATTTTCTGGGTTTCTTAGGCAAATTTGTGGGACAAATACATTAAACTTTCCAAGATTTCCTCTAATCTTTCAACAGCTTTATGATTTTGAGTTAATTTTATGGATTTTGTCTGAATTTAATGAATTTTGACAAAAGTTTATGGATTTTACCTTTTTTTGATGAATTTTGACAAAAGTTTATGGATTTTGCCTGAATTTAATGAATTTTATGCATTTGGTATTTTTTTGATTAGGAAGTTTACGGATTTTGACGAAACCGGACCAAAGATATTTATATTTTCCATTAAATTTTCAGAATCTTCATTTATGGTGGAAATAAAGTATTCAGATTACGAGAGGAAGCTAGAGGACCAATACGCTTTTCACATCGCAGCCATGGCCAAAGTCAAAGAAACAGATTTTGAATATTTTGGACAGGATGATTTTAGGGCCAGGATGCCGGACATTGTCATCGATGTAAGTTATATACCATGTGTGAAATATCACTGAATTGCAATTTTTAATTTCTCTTCTAATCCCATCAATCAATTACTGTATACAAATTAATATGGGTTGTTTTTCATTAGACGGAAGGAGATATCGTTCAAGGCGAAGAATTTACCGTTAAATTACACTTTGTGAATCCACTGCCGAAGCCAATCAGAAGAGGGGAATTTGTAGTTGAAGGCGCTGGACTCGGGGAACCTGTCAAAATAAAGCTATCCAGGTAAGTTTTCAACATTTCAAACAAACACAGATTCTTAATTTTGGTGCATTATATTTATTATTTTCTCACATGTAGATCGTAGACAGATTTTCATGTTGGTTTATTATGAATAATTGACAAATATTGATAAACCGGAAATTAACTTGCTCACATTCTCGATACGTTTAAAAAACAATACATTTGTAAATTTTGACTGCATTTTATGAGTTTTGAGTGGATTTTCTGGGATTTGTCCGAATTTAATGGATTCTGAATAACAGGTTTATGGATTTTTAAGTGAACGTTAAATGGCGTAGATAGAATTTAATGGATTTCGACTAATGTTTTATAATTTTTTTAAAACTATCAATCGTACTATGAATTTTGAGTTAATTTTCTGGGCATTTGTATGAATTAAGAGGAATAGTTTTGGTATATTTGTACTTTTCATAAATAGATTTTATTTTATTTTTGATATGATAATTGACAAATATTGATTTACATTTTAAAGATTTATGGCTTTAATAAGCTGATTTTAATTTGTACTATTTTAGCAACGTTCTCGAAGGAGAAGAAGTGAAAGCAGTTTGCAAAATGACACCAACAATGTCTGGATCTAAAACAATTGTTGCCAAATTTACATCCAGCGAATTAAGAGATGTGGATGGTTTTAAAACTATTTACGTCAACTCAAAATCAAATAACGAATCTGCATTTCCTCCCAATTCAAACGATATTGGAAATGGTAGAGGAAATGATAACGAGTGATTAATTATCAGCTCCATTTAAGTCATAATTTACCAAATTGTGTTTATAGCGCACTAAAAATGGCAATTATTTTTGCTTTTTTTCAACTTTTTTACCAGCTTTTTTTTTGTGGCATCTTAAGATTTTATGACAGGTTTTTTTACCAAACTTAATTATATTGTAGTGTTGAATTGTTTTTAATTACTTTTATTAACAGCTTAATGTGACGACGATTGATGTTTTTTAATATAGTGACTTGTATATTTTATGCTTTTTCTACAATAAAAATTTACCTTTTAATGCCAGCTATACAGTATATCCAAGCTTTCATGAAAACATTATTTTGTCATTATATTTCTAATAATTTTAGTTGCTTTAAACATACTAAATAAAATTACTTTTTTATTTTAACTTTTCAATTGTTGAATATCAATGTAAAATATTTTTATTGTATTTGTATGCATGTACTCTAATGTAATAAAATTTGTTGAACATTGAACACTGGATTTTATCGCTGATAGCACTATGTTTTTACCCTTACCAAGAACGTCATTGAATGAATGACAAACTGTCATCAGATACATCTATAAAACAAACCACGAACCCAAAACTTTATTACAACAATAGCATAAAGCACGAAATTCAACGAAAAAGGACAAAAAAGCAGAGCATTAAAGGAATGATATTGAAACACCAGCTTCATGATTTTTACTTTCGTGCAGTCATGCCTTCATGGCATGTAATTTCAAAGCATGTGTATACAGTGAGATCATTACTTCATGAGAGAGGAATATGGGTTAGCAGGTTCAGTGCTTTCAAAAAAATACCAAGTGAAGAAGTCAAGATATATATATACGTTAAAGGGTTTGTTTTCAATATGATCGTAATTGGCAGGATCGAATTCGTAGTGAAAGTTAGATTTTTTTTTATTATTATAATTAGCTCTTGGGTAAACAAATTCTTGGCTTATTCTAGATTTATTCCTGGTATATTCTTGTTTTAATCTTGTATATCTTTGGTTTATTCTTATTCTATTATTCTACTTACTAATTCTTTCGTTTTTTCTTGATATATTCTTGGTGTATTCTTATTCTTGGCTTTTCTTTGTAATTCTTTCGTTATTCTTGGTTAATTTCTGTTTTTTTTTTCTTGGTAAAATTTATGCAAATTATCGTGATGTCATAATGAATTTCCTGTGTTTTTCATGCAAAAGATGGCGGCGCCCTGAAAATTGCCCTATGTTGGAATCGAAGGTAAGAAAACATTGTATTTTTTTCATATAAAAAGCGCATTTTATTATCGTTCAATAAGGCGCTATTTAAACTTGGTTTCTCCGATTCCGTGGTAAATAGTCAGGGGAGTTTCCACGAAGTTGGTATATGCAAAGATTGTGTTAATGTAGGCTAGATCTAATGTACTTGTATAATGTACAATGTAAGCCTAATCTAGTGTTTTACAAACTTTTTTTCATTTATAGCTCAGGGTGGTTAAAAAATGTCGAAATCCAAAACAACATTTCGGTAAGTACATATTGTTATTATTTTATTCTGTGTACAGTGAAGCCCTTCTCTATAAGAACACCTCTCTCAAGTGGACACCTCTCCTTACAGACAATTTTGCGATATCCCTGCCCCCGAGTATAGGAATACGATGTATTTGTATCCCCTTCACAACGGACACCCCTCTAACGGACGCGGATAACCAATTTTTCGTCCCCAAAAGATAAATTTAACTCTCCTAAGCGGACACTTGGGATACTTTCACATGGAGTGCTTTTAGAATTTCTTACGAGATGCAATTTAAATTAAAAAATATTTATAAATTATGTGTGCTACATGTTTAACTAATTATTCTATCTATTGCTCGTTACAGTTACCAATATTATATTGAGCATAATTAAACATTTATCACACTAATCCACGATAAGTTAAAATTTTGATTAGTTGAAGGAGGCTGGAGTGGACTGGCAGAGGTTATATCACCTTCAGGTTATGTTGTAATGGTGCGTCATCTATTTGCTTTAATTTTCCATGTGAAATTTGTGTTGTGTCAGTCAAACAGGAAATTGGCTCCTCTCAGCCTTCATATCTACCAACTTATCCAAATGTAGATAAAAAAAGCGTTAAGTTTAGTAACGTGAGCATTCCTAGTGTGTAAAATGAATTTTTTTTTTAAAATGTTCTACCCTCCTCAAAGGACTGACACCCCTTTGCAACGGACAACTTTGTTGGCCCCCTAACTGTATAGAGCTGTATAGAACTGTATAGAGGCCCCCTAACCTATAGAGAGGTTTCACTGTATTTTGTTTATACTGTATATTGTAAATCATAAAAAATTGCATTGATTGTGGTTTGTATAAAGCAAATCATGTATTAGTATTTTTATTATGAATTGCAACAAAAATTTTGTTTAATATTACATGTGTTGTGTATAACATATGTAATATATATTAAGCACAATTTTTGTTATACACAACATATGTAATATAAACACCGTTTTTGTTGAAATTCATAATAAAAATACTACAGCTTGCTTTATACAAATACAAACAATACACGATATAGAAAATTGTTAACTATATATTATTTTTTTATCAATAATCTTTCAAGTAGAAATTATATCTGAATTCCCTGTTGTAACGATATTTAAGTTTAGGGTATCAGGGTGTTGATTCAGGAACTCTTGAGTCCTCTAGACCCCCTCACCCATGACAGGATGCCTCTTAAGTTGTTAAGTCATATCGTCTTATTTTGCATTTAAAGTCCCACTTTTTTTTAAATTTATTTTATTTCATAATTATTTTTTCGTTTGTTATACAGCCTTTGTGCTAAAATCTTTAACCCCTCTCCTCACAGAACGTACGTCCTTTGTAGAGGACACCTATTAAGTTT
>JAQGCC010005818.1:0-11020 GCA_034698905.1 Xestoiulus laeticollis
CCAATTTAGAGAGTGAAGCATTTCCGTTACACTCGCCGTATGCTGGTAGCTGCCCTTAACAAATCTGGCTGCCCTACACAAATCCGCAGCGTATCGGTTGCTCGTTCCCGCAAGCACAAGCGGATTACTGCGCACTACGCTGCGCAAAAAACGTGCCGTTAGGAAACCCCGGCCGTAAGCCGCGCGTTTTTTGCGCAGCGTAGGGCGTAATAATCCTTTTACGCAAGCAGGACCGCACAATTGACACACGCTGCGGATCTGTGTTTTTCTAAAAACCGAAAACGCGGTTCCGTGCGCCTTCATTGAATTTATCGAGAATTTGGGTTTTAAACCTTTGGCTTGAGTTTAAACTCGCATTTTATAAGTGGCAGGTATCCCAGCCCCTTTTAGAGATAAAAATATAGGAATTATAGGACATTTTCTTTGAAAATATAGGACAAATATGGGACTATTTTAGAACTTCTTGGACTTTTTTAGTATACTTTAAGGACCTTTTTAGGAATATTTAGGACTTTTAAGACTTTTTTCAGGACTTTCAGGATTTTATTAGGAATATTTAGGACTATTTTATGACTTTCAAGACTTGTTTGTCATCCTGGTTATTACAATCCTGTACACAAGTTAATGAAAATATAGGAAATATAGGACAACGTAAGGAAATAATAGGACAATATAGGACAGCATCAAAAATATAGGAATTTATAGGAAATATAGGACGGCTGGGATTCCTGAAGTGGTATAAGGTAATAATGTAGCATATAAGCATCGATCAATCTTAATTCAATACATTCGTAACAAATCGTTCGATCAAATCTTCGTAAAAACCCGATTTAGGGCTAATATAAACAAAGCTGTGTGAAAAGAGATTTCCAATTACCTGAATCGGTCAACCTGTATTGATTTATATCCACACACTTAAGTCCTAAATTGATTGACCCCCGGGCCCCCCAATTGAATGACAGGTCGGGATCAGCAAGATGGCAGATTATCGACCGCCATCGTTGCTGCGCGCTGCGTATGCACCCGACCTGAGTCGGTCGTCCTTTAACGCAGTGCGTTCTACGTGGTGCGCACTGTAGGAAAACAGGAGCATTGATTTCCCCATGTTGGGTCCCCAGCGCATTACGGCTGCTGTGTTGCGTCCTTCACTGCGCAGAAAACCCGGTTATAGGCAAAACTCCCTCCCCCAGAAGCCGGAGGTGAGGTCAGGTAGGGACACAACGAACATACGCACGTCTCACATGTTACGTTCACCATGAAATCTTTTTTTTTTTCTATGGTCGATCACCTTATCGAACCCTTGCCGCTAGTGTACAGTGTGTTAAAAAAAAATTATTGAGAGTAAAAACATTGTAGAGCATGGCATGACTTTGAAATGCAGCGTTTCGATTAGGCAATCGAAAAACTCCCGCCATAGGGGAAACCAATCGTAACGCTGCATTTCAAAGCCGTGCTTCACGCTGCTTTTTACATTTGGATTAGTAAAATATTGCAACAACATGATCACACCAGAAACAATCGTAACGACTAAACGAATCGGGTTTTCAAAATGTCGTTCCAGGCATCTGTTATAACGATAAGCTAACGATAAACTTGGTTCGACAAATTATTTTCCCCACACAGCTCTTTTCACGTCTACGGCTACTACGTTCGTAAAAAACTAATATTTAAACGAACGCTTGCCAATCCAACACGATCTCACACAGCAGTTTTGCTGGGCTGCAAAGGATAAACGTTTCGGATATATTTTACAGAAAGAAAAAAAAATTAGATCCCTAAAACAATGATTATTATTATTATTCTGGCGACACATTTAGCGACAAAATTGAGCCGTGTTTGGGGGCAATCCAACCACAGCGGTGCGAAACGAATTGCTCTAAAGGCGCAATCCTGTAGATAAATGAATAAACTAGTGATTATTTTCAAAAGAATAAAATATGTCAAAAATAAAAAGGTAAAGGTATTAATGAACGAGACAATGATGATGATAATAATAATAATAATAATAATAATTAGCTTTCTGTTCATCCGCTTTTAAAAACGTGTTTCTAAAAGCACCTGTGGATAATAATTTGTCGCTTAGTTCAGAAAATAAATTTCAAAAAAGGCATTATTAATTAGTAGTCGAGAGAATGCGCTAGGAAAACATTGGGGGGAGAAAGGGGTTGCGTGCGCGCTCTCTCGACGTGTCAACGCTCAAATTGGAGGTCAAAGTGCAGTTGCTCCACCCAGCAAAGCTAATGTTGAAACAATCGGGTTTTTAAAATGAATACGACACACGCCGGAGTCTACCGAGTTTGAGCAGCCATTTCGTAATGAATAAATAATTAAATTTTGGGTTAACTAGCAGAATTTCAGTCGAAAAGCGCGTTAAAATCCTAGTCGAAGCTGGAGTGCGAACTAATTTTAGATGCCTAAACTACCTGACATTTAAAATTACCCGGTTTATTTGGGCCAAAGCGTGCGTTTCGGTCGAGCAGATTTTATAGTTGAGATTGCAAAACCGAGAAACAAACATACGGTAGAACCCTGTTAAGAAGTTTTCGAAAGGACCAGATAACCCTTGAATCGTTAAAATGAAAAAGCGAGGTCTGTTTTTACACATTTTCTTCGCTTTTTATGACACCTAGTCCCCGACTGCACTTTTGTCTTCTATCAGAATCAATAAGCGTTACAACGTTTTAAGCTATTTAATTTTAAAAAACCAATAATCTTTAAAATCAATGAAAATAGGAATCTATTGCTATTTCCAGGAAATAAATTTTTATGTCAACACACACACAAGCAAATTATTAGAAAATTTATTTCTGCAATTTATTTTCAGGCAAGAAATTGCCTCGTGTGTGGCCGGCTTTATTTTAATTCGAGAAATAAATTGCTATTTCCAGGAAATAAATTTCTATTTCAACACACACCAGCATATTATCAAGTTGGCCACACACGAGGCAATTTATTGCCTGGAAATAAATTCCAGAAATGAAAGGAACTATTTTTTTTAAGAACTAATTCAAATTTTTTGCCACACACGTGAGGCAACAAATTTCGGATGTCGACACACACACGCCGAAATTTCACCAAAATTATATTTCAGGCAAGAAATCGCCTCGTTGTGTGGCCGCCTTTAGAAAATTTATTTCTGGAATTTATTTCAGGCGAGAAATTACCTCGTGTGTGGTCGGCATTAATTGGGGAATCTTTATAAACGGCGAAAAGGTAGCGAGCAATCATCGGGGCTTAGTTGTTTTTAAGTTTTAAACGGGGGGGGGGGGGACTTCTCACCCAGGGTTCCTCCTCGGAGACGCGCTCATGGCCGATATTCAAACCCGGTAGACACCCACAATCGACACAAAAAATAAGAAACTTAAAAGACTACGAGCGCAAAAAACACAGAAAAGAGAAACGATTATTAAAAAAGTTCATAGCACGTGCCATAATCGCATCCGTTAACGAACGGTTAAAGACGCTTTTCGGCAGGTGCTAAAAATAATGCAAAAACTTCATTCACCAGGTGTCTCTCGCGGGAATTAAAACACACAAAAAAAAAAGAGCGCACGTTGGTAGTTAGCGAACTGATACGAGAGGTGTCGCTAAACACGTTTTACACGTTACACGCTTACACGTGGCAGAGCGATTAGTCTGGTGAATGCCGATTTACATTAAATGAGAGTCTCACCTCTTGTTTCAACGGTTAACAATTATGATAGCGAATGAGAAGAAGAAGAAGACGGGCCGATCGTAATTTCGTAACGGTTCGTTCCCCCGTCAATTAAACCGAGAAACGACCGCTTTGGAATTTTCGGATATTCAACGGATAATCGGATGCAAAAAAGGGTGGCTAGCAGATTTCAAGGGGGGCAAACCTTTCTTCGGGGTTGGGTGGGATCCCGAGTTCTCCCGTGCGAAGGCGGCGGCTCAATTCCTCTATTTGCAGCTGTACTGAAAGAAATGGGGTTAGAAACGGGGACGAAACCCCAAAAATTAACTTTCGCATGCCAAATAGAAGAGCAATCGCGTATATATAAATTAATATATACACACGAGAGAGAGAAATAGATATAAGAGAAAAAAAAGCACAAAATTAAACGTAACTAGCGTGGTTTTTTTTTTTTTAAAAGCGGCTTTCGACCACCGACAAAAAAAAAAAAAAAAAAAAACCAATGTACGAATGAGATTCCTAGGCTTATGTTTACGGGTAACGGTTCAATCCAAGTCCCCTAAATTTTCGTAGGGGAAAAAAACTTGATAAAAATATATGGATTACGTGATTTTTGTTTTCGAATTGCAGGGGAAAAAAAATGGAAAACGGAAAACTTGGGTTTTTTTACCGGCTGAAAAAACAAGTAATCAGTAATCAGGAATGGGTTAGCTTTTTTTTAGGCCGAACGAGACGGGATAGATCGAATACTTACCGGAAGCTAGAACCTGCATGTTTTTTTTTTTTTAGTTTTGTTTCGAGGAGTGGGGATGAGGGGGTGTGGGGGGGTGAAAAGAAAGCAACGCACGATTGGGCGAGTTGCGAACGTTTTTTTTTTTTTTTTTTCGAATAAAAAATTGATTAGAAACAAAATGTAGGAGAATGAGGAAATGAACCTTTTTCACCTTTTTAAAATAAGCTAAGAAAATGCTAAGTTAAGAGGGCGAAAAATAAAAATGCCCAATTATAACACGAGAAGAGTAAAACGTAGAACAAATTCATATCAAACTTACACAAATACGCCTTCTCTTGGTTTTTGCTCAAATTGCTGGGAATGACAGTGGGCATTCCAGGAATGAAAGCCTTCTCCTTGTCGTCATTTCCCCATCTGGACCGACGTCGTTTCTTTTTTCCAGCATCGGAATCTGGGATATATACACACACGAGACATTTTGTAAATGGATCTTATTTACAGGATACATCGGCAAAGGAGATGGCACACACTGGCCACTGTACACAATAGACCAGCGTTTCCCATTTGCCGGGTCGCGACCCTGTACCGGGCCATCAAAATAAAATACCGGGTCGCAACATTCCCGCCTTGTTTTAAAAATAAATGTAGAAACCGACTTGAAGTGGAACCAGGGCCCTATTCCACAAAACTACAACACTAATACATTACTAAAGTTACAAGTTACAAGAACAAATAAATATGGAGTAATAAAATAGTGTTTTCCACAAAGTTGGTGCAAGCACTTGTAAAATGAACTAATATATTTTACGAGTGAAGTCGGCCATCTTGCCAGTCAGCTGAGTGAAAATCAACATGGCATCAAAAAAAAGGCATCATGGCACCAGAATTGAAATTAAAATTTATGCAGAATTTGTTCACTTTTTTAGTTCCTGTTTTGTCCCGCAGTTCCTGCATTGTCGCTGGTCACTACTGTCACTTGACCGCATGTTAAATGTTTTAACAATGTTAGCTTTTTAAGGTATTCAATTATCTACCAAACTTCATTCACCCGTAGAAAATAAAGCATGCAATAAATTACGAGTAAAGTACTAATACTAATACTTTTGTGGAACAAAACACCTGCAATTTTCAATTCTGCGCTCGTAACTTGTAATGCATGTATGGAGTAATAATTACAAGTTACATGTCAAAGTTTTGTGGAACACAACATTTTATATTGGTGGAGTCTACGAGTAATTTCACTCGCAATTATTAGACCACATATACTTTTTGTGGTATAGGGCCCAGACCTTAGGATAAAACTTTCGTCATTTTCCGCGAACTTTGATTCTTTAGTAAAAAATAAGCAGCAGCTCCATACTTCGCACTAAAATTTAGTGGGCCACGAAAGGGCAGAACAATGTTTGGGAAACACTGCAATAGACAGGTGGTCACTATACAGAGAATTTTTATAATGTGCATGTACATGTACGAGCTTTTTTACTGCTTCATTTTATGAAAAGCGCTCACCGTAAGCTTATGGTCACTTTTCATGTTTTGAAGGCGCTGCATCTCCTAATAAAATACAATTACTAATGTTTTAATGTTGCAGATCTGCAGATGAACCTGTCTGAAAGCATATCCTGTCTAAAATATTATCTTTCACTGATCATAAAGAGTATGATTTTTAAAATAGATAAGCTCTGCAATTGAACCTGTCTGATAGCAAATTATTCACTATTATTCAGTGGATAATATATGCTTTCAGGCAGGTTCATCTGCAGATATACTACGGTAGAATTGCTCAAGTTCTACTGTTGCATATCTGCAGATGATCCTGTCTGAAAGCATATTATATATAAGGTAATTCACAGTTAATAATATATGCTTTCAAACAGGTTCATCTGCAAAAATGCTACAGTAGAACTTGTCTACGAGCATTAGGCATACTCTTGGGACCAGTGAATAACATGCTTTAAGACAAGTTCTGCTGTAGGACGTGTTCAGATGGACATGTCGGAAAGCATATTATTTCCTGGTCCAGTGAATATTATGTTTTCATACAGGTTCATCTGCAGATATGCTACAGTAGAACCTGTCTAAGAGCATAGGCCTACTCTTGGGACCAGTGAATAATATGCTTTCAGACAACTTCTACTGTAGCATATCTGCCGATGAACATGTACAAAAGCATATTATTGGATGAGTAAGTGAGTAATATGCGTTTAGACAGGTTCATCTGCAGATATGCTACAGTAGAACTTGTCAAAGAGCATAGGTCTCCTGTTGGGACCATTGAACAATATGCTTTCGCACAAGTTCTACTTTAGCATATCTACAGATGAACCTGTCTGAAAGCAATTTGTCACTGGTACCAAGACTACGCTTTTAGACAGGTTCATCTGCAGATATGCTACATGTATGCAATGTATTCAGTGCATATGGTACCTGAACACGTGTTTGTCACTGCTACCAGGACTATGCTTTTAGACAAGTTCGACTGTAGCATATCTGCAGATGAACCATTCTAAAAGCATATTATTCACAATAATTCGATGGTCCAGTGAATAATATGCTTTTAGACAAGTTTATCTGCAGATATGCCACAGTAGAACTCGTCTAAAAGCATAGTCTTGGTAGCAGTGACAAACACGTGTTCTGGTACAATTTGCAGCCAAATCACAGCACATGACGATGAAAAACACGTTTTCCACACCATTTCTTTGCAATTTGTACGCGTGTTTGGTGCTTACACGTTTAAGTTAATTCGCCCATTAATTGTGTTTTTTTTTTGCATTATCGTGCTTTACCATTAGAACTGCTATCGTGATCAATTTCCCTCTTGATATTCATGGTTGCGATCATGAGTGAAGCGTTGCTTTGCGGCATCATGGGCGCGTAGCTTGCCATGGAATGAGGACTCGGCTGACCGTGATGTTGCTGTTGCTGTTGTTGTTGTGGATGATGATGATGGTGGTGGTGATGCTGCTGCTGTTGTTGTTGTTGTTGTTGTTGTTGTTGTTGTAGCATCTGAGGTGGAAGCTGAGGAGAAGCGGCCATGATGGCAGCCATTGCTACTTGGCTGTGGCCGTTGCCACTGCTGCTTCCTCCGCTTCCCATGTAGCTGGGTTTCAGCAAAGATCCGCCGAAAATACTCGCTGTTTTAGTCACGCCTGAAAGCGCTGGATTCAGGCGACCCAGAGGCGTCGTATTCGCTCCGGTTGCCATTTTACAAATTATGTTTTCAACACAAACAAAAATTGCAAAAAAATACCAAATTTCGATGATTTTCGATGCAGAACTGCCGATGGAACGATGACAAAGAATGGAATGGACGAACCAATAGAACGACGCCTCGTGACGATCACCCGCAACGCTATTGGTCGAGGCTTTTGATGACGTCGCTTCCGGCTGATTTGAAACAGACGGTAGGCAGCGACATCTCATGGCTGGTTAGAAAAACAGTTTTTGGCGGGATTTTTGAATTTCTTTAAAATGCTTGATGTACAAGGTACAGGGTGAACTGAAAATATTGGTACAGGAGGAGGAATGGAAATTGGCTAAATTCTGAAAAGCATTTTGAGTGCAGGGTGTCCGAAAATTGAATAAATTGTGAAAGGTTCTGCGAGTACAGTGTGTTCCAAAATTGAATAAATTAGGAAAAATTCTGTGGGTACAGGGTGTCTCAAAATAGAAAAATGTGCAAATCTTCTGTGTGTACAGGGTGTCCCAAAATTGAATAAATTAGGAAAGGTTCTGCGAGTACAGAGTGGCCCAAAAAATAGAAAATGAGAAAAATTCTGTGTGTACAGGGTGTCCCAAAATTAAATAAATCAGGAATAATTCTACGAGTTCAGGGTGTCCCAAAAATAGAAAAATGTGCAAATGTTCTGTGGGTACAGGGTGACCCGAAATAGAAATGAGCAAAAGTTCTGTGAGTACAGGGTGTCCTAAATAGAAAAGATTAGCAAAAGTTCTGCGAGTTCAGGGTGTCCCAAAAATAGAAAATGCAAAAAAAGTTATTTGAGTACAGGGTGCCGCAAAAACTGGTTAAATTTCGAAACGTTCTGATTATAGTTTGTCCCAAAATTGAATTAATTTTTAAAAAAATCAGAGATTACACTGGTCTAAAAATTAACAACATGTTTAAAATATCCAAGTACAAGTTGTCCCAAAATTGTTAAAAATTTACTAGTGTTAGATGTCTCCAAATTACCTAGGTCTTTCAGTACCGGGTGTCCAAAATCTATGTAGCTTACGAACACAACAGGTCATTTAAGAAGCACAGCATACATGAATACGAAATGCGTCTTTATTGCCAGACCCAATCGTGAAGTACACGTGCCGATTCTCGCAGAAAAACGAATATCAGCATCTCATTTACAGTGACTAAACCATAATTAGCAAACCAATTTCTGGAATCATCATAGTTGCGTATAAAACGGGTGTGGGAGGAGGAGAAGGGAGGGGGATTTGTGTAAATCTAAACCTGTGGTTATAACTCCGTTTTCTGTTCGCTATCGTCGTCTTCGTACTCGTCTTCCGTTATGTCCAGTTTTCCATCTTTCCCGTCCCAAGGCTCGCTGTTGGAGATTTTCGGCAGTTCGGCACCTTTGACCGGCATCGTGGATGCCCTTCCGAAAGCCAGTTCCTTCAAGAACGAATCGATGCCGTCGAAACTGAACGAGCCCTTCAGCAGAGCGTACTTGGCCTTCCTTCCGTTTACCGCCGCCATCGCCGGATATCCAAATCCTCCGATTCCGAGGCTGTCCTCGAGCTCCAGTTGCGCTCCAGCTTCAACCCAAAGCCAGCTGCAAATATATATCGGCGATTAATTACTGTTGAGAATCCATAAATAACATTTGAAAGTTGAAACGTTAAATAACTATTTGAGTTGAAAAAAACAGATGAGTCATTAGAACAACAATAAAACGAATTGATCATGAAAAGGAACACATTTGAAAAAATGGAAATGCACGTGAAATGGAACGGAATGCACGTGAAATGGAACGAAATGCGCGTGAAATGGAACGGAATGCGCGTGAAATGGAACGGAATGCGCGTGAAATGGAACGAAGTGAAATGGAATGGAATGCGCGTGAAATAGAATGCACGTGCTGTTCAAAAGTAGCAACACAGAAATGTGTGCCTTAATCAAATGAGATACATGTCGTATCTCTAAAAAATATTATACGATACGAAGAGGATAAAACGAGATTTTTGTGGAGGTGGATGTGGTTGGCACTAGACGGCTGAGAGGTTTATGTAAAATAATCGCATGCGTGTGAGGTTTTTGTAAATGTAGAAATTTACGTTTTTTGTTTAGGTTAGTAAACATTTTCTAAAAATGCCGTATACATGTAGGTCTACATTATTTTTTATTGGAACCATGTGTTTACTTAAAAAAACACAAATTTACGTATATTTATCGATAATAAAATGTAGAATTTTTTTTGCTTAAATTTGTGTTCGACTTAAAATACTCAAAAACTTGTGCAAAATTTAAAGAAATTAAAACGCTAAAACAGGAAAATTAAAAGGAAAAAGGCTACAAACCCCCATTGGTTCTTCTTGAATTTATCGCCCAATTTCAGCAGCACTTTAAGGTAATCGTTACGGCATTTCGACTGGCAATCCAAAATATGCGGAAGAACCGAAACGATGCACAGCTGATGATCCTCGCAGCCGCTTTTCAGTATTTCGCCGCTCGTGACCTGAAATCAAAAAAAAAAACTCTTAAGATTTAGAGTCCTTGAAATTCTGCTCGACTCATTTGCAAATGATAGGATGACGGCTATAACCTGGATGACTTCCGGCGGCGGAATGTTGGCCGCTAGTTTATCGAGGGCCCACTGGACGATATCGGACGATGTGCGGCCTTTTCAAAAAGTTTACGGACAATTAGAATTCATGAAAACCTTAGCCTCATGGTAAATATGAAACAGTCTGAACTCACCTCCGTCATATTCTTCCCCAGAAGCGCTTTTCTTACCAGCGGGAAAGTACTTGATGGTGGGATATCCTTTAATCTATCGAAATTAAAATATATGCCGAGCTAATTAGGTTGGAGAAGAAATCGATCTATGGTGTACAATTTCGAAAGCTGTATCTCCATTTTACAAACCCCGAATCTGCTCGCTATGACTGTGTGCTGGGTGGCGTCCAAAGCACCGAGCCGGACTTTTCCCTTCAGTTCCGACGCCGCACTTTCCCACTGAGGTGCCAGAGCCTTGCAGTGTCCGCACCTAAGTCAAACGAGTAAGGGCCGTCCATAAATAGCGTCAACAATAGTTTTCAACAACAGAACTTTTTTAAACTTCCATGTTTTGTAATAGATTATTGTACTATTTTTTAGTAAATCGGCTTGTTTTATTTTTTACTCGTTGGTTTTATGCAGATCTCTTCCGAGTATTTTTCTACCTTTTAAGTTTAATAAATTCGTATAATACATATATATATATATATATATACGTCGACATATATATATACACACATATATATATATATATATATATATATATATATATTCGTAAATTCGTATAATATATACAGTGTACTGGCGCTGATTATGGATACTTAAGCCCCGTTCTCACGGAGCCAATAAAGCCGCGACATTGATGCCCAAAAAAGTCATGATTTCTATCGTCACGGCT
>JAQGCC010005819.1:0-11020 GCA_034698905.1 Xestoiulus laeticollis
TTTTCCTTTGATTCCGGAGCAACGTGGATCTGCCAATAGCCACTGGCTAGATCTAACGCACAAAACCATTTTGCCTTCCCCAACTTGACGTCTCGTGGATCAGAGGTTTGGGGTATGGGTCAGTCCTGGTGACCTCATTAAGTTTACGATGATTGATGCAGTCTTATGCTACCATCCTTTTTCTTTATTATTACTATCGGAGCTGACCATGGGGATTCTGATACCCGGATCACTCCTTTGTCCTCCATTTCCTGTATTTCCGTTTCAGCATCTCTTGTTGTGCATACCTCACTCTATAGGGAGCTTGATACAAAGGTTTCTCGTCCAATGTATGAATGTAGTGCTTTACCACAGCACATTCCCCTAGTTCTCCATCAGTCCACTGAATTACCTTTGGATGCAGGCCAATTGCCTGTTGCAATTTGGTCCTCCATTCTTTGTCCAGATCTCCTTGATCCGACTCCTGTAGGAGGTGACTCAGGGCTTCCGTATTTCCTGGAAGATCCATGTCCCTTTCCATTGAACTAACACTTGCTATCCTAGCACCTTTTCTGACTTTAATAGGCTGATCCGTGAAATTACAAACTTGAACTGGTACTGTCCCAGCTCCTCCCGTTGGACAAATTACTCTCCTTACAGCTAAACCAGGTATTCCTTTCTTTACCTGCTCGATTATGCCCCAATCTTCTATTGTCTGCTTCCCCACTCTTCCTAGGTAACTTTCTACATTGGCCATTTTTCCTGCCTTTAATAGAAACCCTTTCGCACTACAGATTTAACCCTCTTCCGGCCAACCTTCCACAGAAGATGCCGAATCTCCCAATGTAATTTCTTGCCTGAGATCCTGTTTAAATGTAATCACCTTCCCCATTTTAATCACAGCTTCCTGGCTTTCCAAAAAGTCTGCCCCTATGATCCCATCAATTCGATCACCAAAACATTCTTGATCAATGAGGACACATGAGCAGCAAAAGATCATTGTCCCAATTTTAAATGATATATCTGCTTCTCCGACTACTCGCAAAGGATCACCTGCAATACTATTATATGTTAGGCACGAATGTCTATCTATAGCGTCTAGGTTGTCTTTAGCACTTTCCCCACATAAATGCGTTATTTGACTACCCGTGTCCACCAGGAACGTATATTCTTTCCCTTTGATTGTAACTAATATGGTAACATCTCTGCCTGCATGGCCCTATGCGTTACCTGAACTACTCTGAGCTACATATCTGGGTGAACGGGAGTTGCACTGCACACCCTTTCTACATTTTTTGGCAGGGATTGGTTATTGCTTGGTCTCCATTCTTGACCCAGCAATTCCTGACGTCATGACCAATCCTCTGACAATGACTACACTTGGGGGCAGAACATTCCCGAGCGTAATGTCCCGACCTCCTACATGCATAACAAGTTTTTGCTCTTTTATCTCTCGGAGCTTGATTCGGCCTAATCCTCCTATATCCCTGGGAAGCTCGGTTTGGTCTCATTGCACCATTAAATCTTTGGAATGCATTATTAGCTCTTAGTGCATTTCTCTCTCTGGGCAACTAATTCTATTTCTAAATCAGCATGCCTCTGCAGTACTGCTTGCATTTCCATTTGAGCAATGTCCTTTTCCACGTTGGCTCCTCTGCCTAACCGAGTCTGATCTCTCTTCAGTCTCTCATTTTGTCTCCTTTGTGACGGCATCCACTGCCTCTAGGAAAGTTTTGGTGTCCATACTCATGACCCAACGCCCTACGGGTATTCCCGAAGATCACGTAGTCCTGTGGTATATTGTCCCAATAACTGTGCTTCATTTAGTCCTTGACTAGCTATCCTACATGTTGGATCCTTACATCTTATTCTAACCTACCTTGATTTAGCTCATCTAATGTGGATCAGGTCAAACTTTTGAGTGTTAATTCCCACCTCCAAACTCAGTTAAACTGGTCATGTGACCATAGTATACAGGGCGCCCTAAAAGTTGAACATTTTAGTGTGCATTTCAAGATGGCGGACATCGCGTGACCATAGTATAGAGGGCGCCCTAAAAGTTGAACAAAGACTTCATCCGAAAAGTGAAGCCACTTTGAAACGAGGTTCAGACGACAGAGAGACGTGATACACATCAAGTGGAGCTGCCATCTTGATTGGATTTCTTGGATTCTTGATTTGGAAGGTGTGAAGGTGTTAAAGGTCTCTGCAAAATACTTGTCCGCTAAAGTCTGTAGCCTGTTTGCGAAATCCTGAGGATGCCTCGCTCTCTCCTGGATGCAGGTGATACATTTTTTGCAAAAGGGTGGTAGCATGAACATATGCAAATCGTTTTCTAACTGTGTCTTAAAGATTACATAATTCACGATAGACTTTACTGGCTCACTTAATGCAAACCTCAATGCCACACTTAACATCTGACTTCGAGCAATTCTTA
Source organism: Xestoiulus laeticollis (assembly GCA_034698905.1). Classification (NCBI taxonomy): domain Eukaryota; kingdom Metazoa; phylum Arthropoda; class Diplopoda; order Julida; family Julidae; genus Xestoiulus; species Xestoiulus laeticollis. Next base: position 2,417 of record JAQGCC010005819.1, read on the forward strand.
CCTTTTGATCACCTGTCTAACTTCCAAGTTTTGAAATATTTTCGAGGATATCAAAAAACTTTTCCACGCTATGCTTTGTACTGCCATCAAATGTCGATATCGCCTGCATTAAGCCCTGACACTGCATTTTTCCTAACCTAGGAACTACATCTCCCTATGTCTTTGATGCCACTGAACTAGTAGCCATTTCTGCTGCTTGTTTGAGCTCCACTAATGTTTGAACTATTTCTAATGTTCTCTAATTCGTCATCACTGCATATTTCATTGTCACTGTCGAATTTCTCGGTATCTGAATTGGGGTTTACAAATCTTGATCAAAGGTCATATGCCTTACGTATCCCTTTTCTTCTTTCTCCCTAAACACCCTGTTGACCCAAATCCGTCGGTACTTTTTTCGGTACACCAAAGACCACTTTACTCCTCTTAAGCGGGCCTTTTACATTTTTCGCAAATTAACTGAGCGATCCGATCAACTGGGTGAATCACAAACGGACGAGGGGATTGATTCACAACAAGTAATCCAATAATCCCGGCAAACAGGGTAAATAACTCCAGCGTCAATTTTTATGCCATGAAAAGCCGCCAGTCCAGATCTGGGAGCCAATCTACCATAGCATCCAGGTGGGAGCTTAACTGCTATGTCTGTAAACAGATTTGTCCAACAACGTGCGGAAACCAATGCTAATCTCAGGCTTGATAATATCCACACCCACCGATTCAGGGGTTACACGTACTGGAGACCAAGCGTTTGGACTAAGTTTCCTATATTTCAGAGTGCTTTGCATTCTCTGTGGGCCTTTTCTAGCCCTAAACTCAAAATTCTTCATTCTCAAAAATTCGCAATTCCGACTGTACCAATCTATTTCTCTCAGCAAACCAAACAGCTTGATATGTAAAACTAGTATTTTAAACCTATTTCTGAAAACCGGAAGTGATGTCATGTAACAGGAAGTGATGTCACAAAACAGAAAGTAGTTTCCTTTAAACTTGTCTTCAGATGACAATCAAGAAGAATGGTCGTTTGGGTGGTCTACTTCAATTTTTCATAAAGTTGTTAATTTTCAAAATTTCAAAAATTTTTCCCAAAACAAAGTTGAGTTTATTGGATTCCTTTCACGAAGCTGAGCACGAAGACCGGTCACTCTGGTAATTCCCAATCCCGACAAAATACAGATTTTGGAAAATTTCCCAACCTGAAATTTTCACAAAATTCGTTTAAATTTCTACAATTCTACGTTTTTTTCCAAGGGTTTTGAAAAATATTTTTATTCAGCGGCAATTTAAATTTGAACCACCTTACCTGTATCTAAAATTTAGATCCCACCGTTTCCTGATTAACAAATTTTGCCATCCCACCGCTGCCACCATTTGTTGCCTCCGCACCATCTACCTGTCAAGGGCGGCCCGTTGGTCAACAAAGCTTGATCTTCTCCGGTCGTTAGGGATGCTCATGGTAGTGCCGTTCCTCGGAAGTGCCTTGGGTTAGCATTCCTCCCCAGGTAAATCCACGCTATTTCTAGATTCTCCCTTAGGAAATGGTTCAATATGTACTCCAGGTGGGGTCACAGAGACTTTTATTTTTAAATTACATCATTCATGGGCCTATCCTTCCCAATCATCCCCCCTTACACTCCTAGGTCAGTTATATCCCTCCAAAAAAAGACCCTTATTTGCCACAATAGTGTCCAACCATATTGAGTGCAGGCTTAAAATCTCCTTTTTCCTGACATCTGAACATCCTCTCACGGCTCTGGCCTGCTATAATCCCACTATTTATCCAAACTTCTGCTCTGGCCCGCTATTGTCCCACACTCCGTTCTCTTTGCCTCCAACTCTGCTTTTGCTACTCCTTCAAATAACTTCTTACTACTCACTCATTTTCTATCTTTCCAGGATCTTTTGGGTTCCGGGGTCCCTTTCCTATCTGGTTTCTAGGACCAAATTTGGTCCATTTTACATTTTTTCCTAATGGTGAGTGGGTTTTCTTTGGGTGTTAGCTTGGGGTTTTCAGCTTTGGGGTGTTGGTGGGTGCTTCGGCACCCCCTTCCTGCTTCCCCCTCCCTTTTCTCCTCCAACCTTGTTTCCGGATGTTTGTTTCTGTTTTGGCGGTGGCAGGCCCCCGGGGCCTTGATGAAGCCGCCATCTTTTTTACTGCCGATTTCCATTAGCCCTTCTTGGCCCCCCAGGTCTCAACCTCCATCTTGGCCATTCTTTCCAGTAACACCATGACCAGTGCCCTCCTCTCTATATCTTCTGTCTTCCAGCCGTGTACCAACTCCCCTCTTAATTCTTCTACCACCTTGGCCCCTTATCTGGCCCTCTTTCATTCCGGTAAGTTTACCTTTTCTCCTTTTTATTTTGGGGGTCCCAAAATGTTTATGCTTTTGGAAAGACTATCAAACACATTAGTTTCTAAAAATGAATTCACAGTAAATAGAACAATATATCATATTGTATTACAAATAATATAAAAAAATAAATGCATGCTTTCTTAAGCATTTTTTAAAAATCAATTCCTACATTTAATTTAACCGACTATTTTTACACAGCTTGTAGTGGAAGGTTTCCTACAAATGAGCTTTACTAAAGTTGTTAAGCATTTACAGTTTTATTGTTACGTGTATATGTTTTGAGAGATGCCAAAAGCATTATGCTATACATTTTTCTTCAGATTAAAAAAAGGGGTTCAAAATGACGAGCATAAACTATACAAATTAAGATTTTGAATCTTAACTCATGTAGTGAATGTTCAATTAAAGCAAAAGTTAAATTATGTGTTCCCATTTAGCAATTCTTATGCACATATTATTCCTACATGTACATTATATACATATTGAAGCACATTATTTTAATTATAGGCCTACTCTATGGAAATGCATTTTGATTTTAAAAATGTCCATATTCCCCATAAATATTTCTATCATGTACCTCCAGAAAACAGATCTACTTAATTTTTTCTCTACCTTACCTTTTTCTTTATAAGCATGTTTATTCACCTGCAGGCTTCAGCAACCTGCATGTTGCTACGTTTTGAATTTGGAATACAGTTCAGTAGACTGCCGTTAGCTTTTACCATACAGTTAGTAAAAAAAATATTAGTACCCACTGCTATGATAGGCCTACACGATGGAGTGGCATTTTAATTTTTGAAATGTCAATATTCCCCAGAAATATTTCTATCATGTACCTCCAGAAAACAGATCTACTTTATTTATAATATCAAGATAAATCAACCTTACCTTTTTCTTTATAAGCATGTTTATTCACCTGCAGGCTTCATCAAACTGCATGCTGCTAAGTTTTGAATTTTGAGTCCAGTTCAATGACTGCCTTTAGCTTTCACCATACATTAGTAAAAAAATATTAGTACCCACTGCTAAGAATTTGCTTTTAGCTATGTGTTTAATTTCTGGACTTTGTTTATTGAATTTTTAAAATATATGTTATTGCACAATATACATTTACTAGGTAATCTCAAGGTCAAGTTAAAGTCTGCATATATAGTTGTAACATGCTATGAAAAAATCAGAGGCAACTAGACCTGCATAATTCACACAAGTTAATTATTTGTACCCTAGCCATTCATGTGATTTGCACTTGAATAGTCATCAATTTCATGTAAGTTTTGGATCGTTGGTGGCGTCACTTATTCAAGTGATCAATTTAATGACCCTTGGTGAATACTTTCAGTAAGAATGAAGTCTCGTGAGCTTAGTTTAGAAGAAAGAAGTAAAATTATTTCTCTCCATCAAAAAGGCCATGAATACAAAAAAAATTTTGAGAAAAAATCGTTTATTCAAAAATGGAAAAAAAACTGGCTTGGTGGCCAATCGGAGTGGACGTAGCAGGAAAAAGGCAACAACAAAACGCATTGATCGGGCAATTGTCAGAAAATTCAAAGCCAACAGATCCCTGTCAGGATTTAAGATTACTGCAGAAACTAATTGGCAGTTTGGCCTAGCACTTTCAGTGCAAACAATCAGAAATCAATTTCATGAAAGCGGCATTCCAGTTGATGTTGAACATGGAACTATGCAGGAACTATGAAGTAGCTATTGTACAACAGCAAAGAACAGAAATTAGACAAATGCATAATGAATATAGGAGCACAATTGACAAATTGCTAACGCAATTACTTTGAAAATGTTGCAGAGGATGCAATGATGTGTTTTTATACAGGACTTTAAGTGACCCTCCTGAATAACCCAGGCGCCAGTTGCTGGTCGGCCCTCTGGGCCTGTTGTCGCTGAGCGGACAATGGGAAGCTGCGCTCTGATCATCTCAGAGCGCCGTGGATCAACCGGAGCCGGGTTCGGAAGGGTAGGTCCGGGGTTGTCCATGGTTAGTGGGCCAATCGGATTACTACACCAGCCTTACTCGTTCACCAGCCTATCCCCTATCAGGGGATAGGGTTCCTAATGTTTGCAATGTCTAAGCAGCAATATCAAGCTGCTGGCGGACATGTCTCCGCTTGGGAAGAGCATGTGGCCGGAATTGTACCAGCTAGTGGCATGCATAGTAAATGGACCAAAGACATTTGGTTAAGTTTAAAGAATCAAAGTGAAATGTATTCAATGTTCATTTACACCCGTATCACTATTTCCTCCAAACACTGACTCAAAAAGCGACTTGGTTGAGCAGCCTGGGAATCTTAAGATGATTTCTGAGATTTCCCTTACCACAACTGTGCAAAACGCCAAAATCTTAAACAAGATAGAGTTTCAAGATTTGATCGTTACTCTTTCCTGGAAACTGCGAATTTTCTATTAATATCCGACATATATCCCTATCTCGACAGCACTGGTCGATATGCTATGTGGTGCATTGTGACATTTTTCATCTTCCTGATTAGCCAGCAAATCTATCATTTTTCAGGATTTCTCGAAAAACATATTGTTAAAATCTAGAAGCTCATCGTTCTTAAGCTGCACATTTTAGCAGTAGTGGTACGGGGGTTAGAATTGATAGCAAGTTTGAAAGTACACTAGAGTGTGCCTGAAAATGCTCATGAGAGTACAGGGCTATTCTAGCCTGTCTTTACAGTGCTCTTAACTGTTTGTGTTTTAAAGTCAACTTATTTGAGTTGAAAGTGACTGAGGATCTATGGAAAATAGACCTCCATTTATACTATTTGGCTTCCTCCTGGGACCAATCAGGAGAAAGGCAGTAGTGGGCGTTACACTTCTTTCTTGCTACAGCCCTGAGGCTATTTAGGACCAATCTGGACGGACATCTTTTCTAGGCTAGCTGCCAGTGAGTCAGCACCCCTTAGGTGATACTTAGCATCTACAGTGACATTCTGTTGGTGTCAGAGTGGAACAGGTTGACGCTTATTCTATTTTTAACATAATTCTTTATTTGCTTTCTGGTTTTGAACTTCCATATCCTTTTCAGGACTTAGGTTTATACTTTTGCTTAGGGCTTAGTCTTACAGACCTACTGAGCTGATGTCCGCTCACCTATGGTTCCCAACTGATGCAATACTTAAGTATTATTACTTATCTGACTCTGACGCTGCAATTGACGTTCCGCCTTAGATTTCTTAATGTTGCCACAGTACAAGCTTTATTGGAGTATTTTAGGCCTAAAATACCACACTTGGCTTACTTGAGAGGTAAACATACACCACAAACATCAGAAATGAAATGAGAAAACAGTAAACGTGGTACACCAGGGACACTTGGCATAGAAAATGAATTTTTCATGACACTTATTAAGACTAAAATTAGGCATTCCTATCCAAGAACTTGCACAAAACTATGGTGTTCACAAATCAACCATTTCACACATTTTTACAACCAGGATTAACTTTTTATTTTACAAGTTAAAACGTTTACTCCCATACACATTGTTTGTTTGTTTGTTTATTATGTTTGGTGGGCACAGTGCCTGAAAGGCAAAAAGCGCCCTCACTGTGCCAATTATAATAATAAATAGAATATATGATGATGACAATAAATAAGATGATAAATAGAATATATGATGATGACATTAAATAAGATGATAAATAGAATATTTGATTATGCTTTTAAATATAAATACTTAGAATATATAAAATGGTAATATATATTGTCCCATACCCATTAGCCGAAGAAGCACGCATAGAATCTAAAAACCATTTTGGTTCAGACATTGCCACAACAGTTATCACTGACTAAACAGAAATGTGAATTCAAGTCATTTTTCAGCTTAGACATCAGCATAGCACTTTTTTGTCATACAAACATTACAACATTGTTAAATTGTTAATTAGGATCACCCCGATTGGATGTATTTATGTTTCAGTTGGATGTATTTATGTTTCAAGATTTCGATCACATTTTTTTCTGATAATACAATTTTAAAAAAGTATTAAAAAGTAAAGCAGGCAATCAATTTTTAAGTACATTTTTCACATATATTTTAAACGTTTTTCTATTCAAATGTCAATGCTTATTACATAATACAGTCGATTCCGCTTAATTGGGACACATCGGGACTTAGGTATTTTAACCCAATTAAGCGAATTACAAATAAAAATAAACAAAGCATATCACAAACTTGGTATGCTGGGTATATCAATTAGGATAGATATCAAACAAATTAGGGTTATTTGGGATTTTAAAAGTTATATTTTAAAACAAATGGTTATAATATTATAAAATTAGAGATGCAAATCGGTTATATTTATGATAAGAAGTCTATATTTGGGATGTTAAAGGATGTTTGAAATTCAAAAGGTTATAATGCGATATACATTTAAAATTAGAGATGCAAATTAGTTATATTTATGATCAAAAACAAATCATCTGAATGAAGCGCATTATACATATGTACTGTGATCTTAAATTTACTGACCCAATTAAGCGGAATGTTGTCACAATTAAACATGTAAATTTACTGTTGTTCTTTGGGTTGGTTTCTGTTCTTTGAGATTTGGCCCAAATAAGCGGCTGTCCCAATTAATTGGTGGCCCAATTTATCGGAATTGACTGTATATGTATTACACAAATTAATGATACTGACAATTATTTGCAAATTATTGAACATCAAGCATAAAAAAATTATGATACTTCTATTTGTTTACTTAAGTTATTCAGTAAAGGAAACATCCTTTGTTATTCTATGGTCAATAAGGTTTAATTAACCAAAAATTTATTTTTAAAAATCACAAGATATATTAAATTTAGTTTAAAGATTATTATTTTTTAATTTTCTCTGATATTAAAAAAGTGTATTTAAAAGTAAAGGAGACAATTAATCAATTTTAAAGCCTATTTTCACTTATTTAAAACATTTTTTTTTAGTAAACTCAAAGCCTATTACATAATATGTATTACAATGATATTCACATTTATTTGCAATTTTTTTAACTATATTTTCGTTTTAGGATTACCTTATTAAATAGGAAAATTGTCTGCATGTCATCTGCATGCCTAGCCAAAGCGTTTTAAGCTTCGACCACCAGGTTTGCCAATGCATCTGAGTATGTGCAGTTGGTAATGGAAACCTCAATTGAAGTTAATAAATGTTTCATCATAAATGTCGTCAAACACCAAACCAGGATCACACTGGGTGGCTTTTTATTTTAATTCAAATGGTGAAGGTGATGTTACCATTTCAAACTGGGTTCCGGGGTTTAAGGGCCGCTCTTCTAAATTCAAGGTACGAAAACGCGTTGCTTGCTTTTAGATTGCGAGCAGGGTCCCACTCCGCGTTAACGAGCCCACAAGGACGATCCAAAAATGAATTACATTGTCCCGAAATTTTCACGTTGTTTTCATCATCATGCATATCATCTTCACATTTCATTTGATAAAAGTAAGTTTGCTTAGTTTTTATAACATGTTCTGGTCTTTGCATTTTGGGCCCAGGGCCACACCAGCACCATGCTCTCAACAGGTGAATACCTTGACAGTTATAACTTACCTCCTCTTTTACCCTAAATACAACCATTTTATAACGCAATAGTGTGCTGGAAAAGTAATCCAAAACATCTCCAACATTAACGATCAGCAGTTTGTGGACAATATTGTGTTTTATTTAACACTATGTTGTTCGGGAATCAGTATGAAAAGAATTTTCAGTTTTCTGATGCAAGGTTTCTTTTCAGTCATCGATGTGTTCGTACTTTTGTTAAAAATATGACTAATATGTATTTACCTTTTTATGCTACCAACACTCAAGTAAATTGATGTATCAATAAATAGAAATGTACTTTTTTGACAAATCTGATTCCAGTGTTTCACTTTAACTGGGTGGCCATATATTTTAATTCAAATGGTGAAGGTGAATACTTTGACAGTTATGGATTACCTTTTCTTTTATCTGAAATACATCAATTTTTAGAGAGTAATAATGTGTGCTGGAAAACCTATCCCAAACAACTTTAACATCAGCAAGCAGCTGTTTGTGAACAATATTTTGTTTTATTTAATACTATTTTGTTCGGAAATTAGCATGAAAGAATTATTTCACAATTTTCTAATTTACGATTTATTACAAATGATAAGGCGGAACGTCAATTACCGAGGCAAAGTCAGATAAATTATAGTACTAAACATGCATTCAGTTGGGAACCAAAGGTGAGCGGACAACAGCTCGGTAGGTCCGTAGGACTGGGCC
>JAQGCC010005820.1:0-11018 GCA_034698905.1 Xestoiulus laeticollis
ATAAATAATGTTTATTTAAAATTTACATTGATTGTTTTCTTTTCAGAATGGGGGGGGGGGGTAATATAGACTTACGTAAAAATATTTTAGGGTAATGGTTAAAAAACTTCCCCAACCGCTGCTCTAATCCATTAGTGTATTTTACTCCATTAGTGGGGTAATTTGATCCATTAGTCAAATAGTGGGCTTTTTACCCCATTAGAGGGGTAAAATGATCCTCTAATCAATTAGTGGACTTTACTCCATTAATGGGGTAATTTGATCCACTAGTCAATTAGTGGGTTTTACCCCCTTTAGAGGGGTAAAATTATCCTCTAATTCATTAATGGCTTTTAATCCATTAGTGGGGTAATTTGATCCCTTAGTAAATTAGTTGACTTTACTCCATTAGTGGGGCCCCATGTGTCAAAAAAGTCCTGCAGGTCATGGATTGACCATATCCTGATCTGTTTCCACTCCCAAGGTTCCACTGTCTTCCCAAGACATTCAGCATCTAGCTGGCTGCCCAGTCATTTTGTGACAGTGGTTTTCTTATTCGCTATCTCCCGCTCACCTGTTCATTCCTGGTCTTCTTGGTGTTCTCGATGTCTGCTTCATAGCCATCCACCGCAACTTCATACTTGGCAATGGCTATCCTGCTGCGCTCCAGTCGTAACTGCCGGCTTCTGTCTTCTGCCTTGCTGGACCTCAGATCGATGGCCAGATGTTGTCGATAGCCAGTCAGGCGTGCGGCCAGTGCGGCAAGGCTTCGGCCTTGTCGTCGTACCACACAGAATGTGACGTAGAGGTCATCATTGTCAGGGTAACGCTGCTGGAACAGACGCAGGATCTTCCTGGCTCTCAGAGCCGGGGGATCACCGGGGGGATCCGTTCCTCCTTCGCCAACCTGGAGCCGCTCGTTAAAGTACTGGAAGTGCTGGTGGACACCGGACAGTTTCTCGGCCAGCCCATGGGGGCCGTGCAAGACGGAGATGCCATTGAAGTCCCTGATGAGGCAGACGAGGAAGGCGATCCGGCGGACAGACAGCCACAGGTCACGCACCACGGTCAGGATGTAGCATACTTCTGCTGGAACTGGAGGCGAAGTGGGGGAGGAACATGATGAAGCATCGTCAGACTTGTCTGCCGGAGGCTGCATTGTGGGATGCTCAGCACGCTGCTTGGAACCAAATTTGTGACCGAATTTGGTCAGGAACTTCTGAGGAATTTTTGGGAGTTTCAAAGGGTCATCACTGGTGGTCTCTTCCTTTGCCGTGTCACCCATTGTATGTTCAGTGAGGCGAGAAGTCCAGAATAACCTTAGAACAAATGTTTACAGCACTGTGGTTGATCTAATTCTAAATGTGACTGAACTGTAATACCACCAAAGTGTCATATGAAGCTTTTTTCAAATGTCTCATCTTAAAACTAATACTACAGTAGACTCCGCTTAATGAGATCACGGATAATGGTCTTATCCATTTATTGTTATCGGAATAGACAAGTCGCTGACACTCTAATACAAATACATTGGAACATTAGCCTGTTATTGGCATGCACATTTCTTTTAATGGTATCATTAATCCACCCTCCCTCTTATGAGTGAACTGGTCCTAACTCAAGTTTCCCAGAGAAAATTTTCCTGTTAACTTGTTTGTATAATGAAATTGAAAAGAAACCAAAGGATTTGAGCTTGAGACAGAAGGCAGCCATTTTTCAGCATATTTCCTTAATGATCAATGTTGTCGAGATAGGGATATTTGGTCTGGCCAATACAGTGAAATTAGTTTTTTTGCTTCACGTATGTGTGGCAAAACCTGAATTTTGTTGCTAAGAAATAGTTTTGGTGAAATTTGGGGTGATTAATTTCGGACGGATATTGCTCGGATATTGGTATCAAAATAACATGTGACAAACATGATCCCATTAAAGCGAAGTCCAGTCATTTTTGTACAATTTTTCAAGTGTTTTCTCGCAAATGTTTATTTCCCTCTTTTCTACATGTGCATGTACATTATGTGCTTTTGTCTATTTTTTACACTTAGGGCCGATTGCAACAAATGAATAAAAATCTAAGGTTAACTAACCTCGGGTTAAAATATAACTCCTGGTTAACCTCCAGGTTAACTGTATGTGTTGCACCAATTAACCCTTGATAAAACAACCCAGGATTATAGTACCCATGTTCCAACATGCAGAAAGCAAATGGCCGCCATTTAATTCTAGAATATTAACCCGAGGTTAACCCTGCCTACTCGCTGGGTTAACCTTTTGCTCAATTTTTCCCTAACCCATGCTTGTGCAATGCAAGGGTGAGTTAACCTAGTGTTATAAAGCAGGTTAACCTTAGGTTATTCTTAATTTTTGTTGGTGCAACCGGCCCTTAGATGCATTGTCCTCAATTTTATTTTTGTTTGGCTTTTTGCCAACTAGAATTTTTTGTTTTATTATCTTTTAATTTGGCTTGAGCATGTAATTTATCCATTTGGAGAGCGTATGAATTGTACGATTTTTATTTCGTCTTGGACAAAATAGTTTATACGAATGTCTTCATTTTATCTTAGTAGTCGTAAATCGTTAAATGCAGTGAATTATCATGGTTTAAGGATTAATAAAGATTTTTAAAAAAATTGTTTAAAAATACTTTTTTTATAACTTTTTCCCCAAATCTTATGATTCATGAAGTAGCCTGCATATCTAATTCAGTTTTCTTTGACTCAAAATTTAATAACAGTATTTATAATAATTAAAATAATGCAAGATGAAACCACTTTCTATCTACAGCTCGATTTTTATATTTACTCATATAATGTACATTACTTTCCTATATATCTTGTATAAACATTCAAATCGTTTAGAGATAAAAGTTAATTACCTTAGGTATTTTCATCCAAAAATTCTTCAACATTTTTGTACGTGTGTTTCAAATTCTGCATCAAAACTAGAAGTTGCCATGGCGACAGGGGACGCCAAATTAAATCAATACTTATTACAGGGTTGCTCAAAATACACAATTGTGGAAGAAATTGTCCCCATTAAACCGTTTCCATATCTACAAACCTTGCATTTTACGATGGCTTGGTCCTTAAGCCAAAGATGATAAACCTCTAGGGTTAATTGCCCGGGGTCACGGCATGCAGGGCGCCATTTTGGAGAGGGTCATGACCCTCCAAGATGGTACATGTGGTTTTATGATGAAAATGTTGATAACCCCGTTGATAATTCAGTCAACATCGTATCCATCAAACTCGGTTTTAACTTTCCTTTTTATTTATAAAAAAACTAAACGAAGGACGTTGATTTTAGATTAAATTTTTGAATGAAATCCTGGAGGGACAAAAACATGAGATTAAAATAAAAAATATATATAAAAAATGAGCCAGCTTATTTAAAACTTCGGTTCGAAATTTGGTTCTGTACAGACTCGTAAAAGATTTCGGAGGGAGAAGATCTTCTGTGAATTTAGACAGAAAAGGTTGAAATTTTTTAAAGTCAAACATTTAATACTAAACAGAAATGAAATTGGCACTGGTTTTCGTCGTTGTCGGAATTGCGGTAAGTGAAATTCAACTACATGTAAACTTTTCACTCAAATACTAGAAAAAAGTATATACTATTGAAGCAGATATGTATTTTAAGGTAATTTCTCCTAGTTTTAAGTGGTTTTATCATAATTTTCATTATTTTTTTCCTAGTTTTCTATTACTTTTTCTCCTTTCTTCTTTTTATTTTTAACCGTTTTTCTCTTTTTTTCCACCGAGATTTTTCGCAAGTTTTTCCTGTTTAACTCGTGCATTTATCATGTTTTTCTGGTGAATTTTTGATTATTTTTTCTGTGGTTATCTATTATTTACCATGAATTTCGGTGAGCATTATAGCTGAATTTCTTTTATTTTTACGAGATATTCTCCTATTTTTACATGTTTTTCGAAGAGTATGGGAGAAACACGGAAAAATTGAGAAAAAAAATGTAGAAATAGAAGAAAATCAAGTGTAAATAAGAGAAAAATAAGAAAACAATGATTAAAAAAAAGAGAAAACTGAAAAAAAATATTGAAAAATAGGATAAATTATAATAAAAAAAACGCCATATCACCACAATGCTTGGTGGGTACCCTGCCTATAGGGTCAACCAATGCTATACACAAGTAGAATTAATACAGGTTCCACACCCTGCATACCATCCCCACATCAGATTTCGACACAGGTAATTCTGGACTTCCGCCCATTAATTTCGAAAGTCCCTGCCCTAGCAAGAAAACCACAATGAAACTACCATCCTATATATTCCCAAAAGTTCTCTTGCCCTCCATGCACCCAATCCTTTACCAGCTAGGTGTCTGATTCTTGCCTTCAAGAGCTGCATCAAGGGCCTTTTGTAAATACCTCTTATACTAGCTGTAACTTTTCGTCTCCAGGTGGTTCTGGTTAGATGCGAGCCGCAAAGGGGAGCCTTCCGTAACTATTTTTCGTTCAACGAGGACCGTCTGGCCTCTCCACCACCATCGGCATCACCATCCTCCGCTTCAACAAGCCGCAACCAGCAACTGGCCGAGCTGATGGACATTTGTCTTACTGAACCCGGCTGCAGTTGGGAGTGCGAACCCGGTTCGGAGGACGACTGCCAGTGCTCTTGTAAGCGCAGGCAGCCCAGCGAGAGCTGCGCGAGGGAACCTGGCTGCCACTGGGCTTGCGTTGGTGATGGACGTAAGGAATGCAAGTGCGTCTGCAAACGGATCACCAACGGCTAGGCAAACGACAAAAACTACAGCAAAACCTGTAAATAGCGTCACTCTATGTATCGCACTACCTGGAAGTGACGATATCCCTCACAGTCGGCACGGATCAATTTTACAGAACCAACTGAATCTGTTAACTATCTATCTCACTGGTGTGCGTTATTCACAGGTTTCGCTGTACAATCTGGAACTTTAAAGACTAGAAGCACAGAGGTGTTGGCCATGTGGCGCTTCGGGGCGGCCACGGCTAGAGACTTAAATTTTGTATGCGTCATTTTGTTATTGTCGAAAAGAATGCTAATAAAAATACCTGAAAAACGTTTTTGTCCAATGTATGCATCGTTTTGATTGCTTAACTCGATCCTTTACGTGCAAACTTATCTCCATTTGTCCATTGGTAGAAGATTTGTCCATTGGTTATGGGGGCCAGTAGACCTTCTTAAGCGGGTTGGTACAGGTCAATTTGCTGGAAATTATGGAGTAATTAATTCTGTTTTTATATAAAATTGTGAAACTGGTTATCCAGAACTGGAAAAAGAATAAATCTTGGACATTTGTACTCTCCGTATCAATATGGAAAGAGTAATTATTCAATAATAAAGATAACTTTTAAAGTTTTTCTAGTTTTATAGCTCACGTATTTCTAAATTTCAACATATCAGCAGTGAAATATTTTACTTACAGAAAATTGTTCTATATGTTGTATATGCTAAAATGAAAAGATCATTCGTTTCAATATGGAATCGCTATATGCCGGGATTATCGTTCTATCCAGCATCGTAGTATCCGAACAAAATTACTGCATTAAATAAGATAACAGACCATCCGAACACAATACTCGGAATCGTTATACATGTATCCGGAATATCGCTATATCCGACATATTTATAAGCGTTATTAACCATAGTAACCCTACAAAATTCAAAACAGCCGCCATTTAGTATCTGGTCACACAACTGTTCAGCAGCGCCTCCTAGTGATTACATCCCACGAGTCTACGCTTCGCAAACAAAAAAACACGTGCAGTTTTATTGCCAAATATTTGCGCTAAATTCGATATCAGACAATTTCTTATTGAAATTTCGTCAGATAATGCCTCAGGGAAAGCTAAAGGCGAAACTTAAGGCCGCGGTGCCAGCCATCAAGAAGCAAAAAGGAACTCCAAAGAAAGCTCTGGGTATCAACAAGAAGGCGAAAGGGGGTAAGCCTAATCATGCACATATTCAAATTTGCAACTAAATGGTCAATATTTTGCTTCAGCATGCTTAACAATTGTTTAAAACTGAGAAAATGTTGCAGATTGAAACTGCATGACTAATTCATAAAACCTGTAAACATCAGTATCACTGTTTAAACCAATTACAGGATACTGGTAGTGTGGCACACTAGATGATTGGTCCAATTTTTGGCGGTCAGTTTAAAACATTAAAATCTAGAAATACCGTACTGGAGTCTCGTAAAAAATATCGTACATGTGTTTAGCTGATATTTTAGCCTAATCACAATAGGTACGATAACTATTTTGGTGTTGTCACAGGCAAGGGCACTGTCCCACCAACATCGATCTTAATGGGATGCCATGCCAAATTTCTCTTCATTCATGCATGATCGGTAAAGAATGAACAAAAAAAATTGACACATTTAAATCGTGTGTCTACACTGCTCAAATTTTCACTCACTTTTGCCCAGTCTTCTATGCAGTCGTTTTCGGATTAAAAACTAATGCCTGGTTCACACGTTTTGCTTGACAAATCTTGTGTTTGACAAACTCTAAAACGATTGTAGGGCTGCAGGGGCATTGTGTACAAACATGTTTGTTTGCTGCAATGTGTGCCCAGCCTAATAAGTCCTGATCATCGTTAATGTTTAGTTGTCAATCTTACACGATTACACACGATTAACGGCGAATGTTTGATTTCGCAATATTTGCCAAACAAATCATTGCGTGTGGACAGGCTGTGTCTCTGATGTGCTCTGTTACAAAACATCTTCTATTTCCAGGAAGATACATCGCTCCAAAGAAATCAAAGTTAAAAGAAGCGGAAAAACTGCGCAAGGTTAGACAAAAATCCGAAACAGTCTATGCTGTGTTATTTCCAGAATTTCTCACCTATTTAGTCATCAGAAAAATCTAGAAATAGATTCACTTTGATCACAGTAGAAAAAGTCTAGAACTACACTTGAAATTCGAGACAAACGCCAGAATTTCCAGTCATTGTCGGGAAATTTGCATTGTTATTTTGACACTTTGGCATGGGTCCATTTCGAGGTGTCCCATCATAACCGCATTTTCGATTTCAGGGAATGGAGACAGCCATCAAGAGCAACATTGAGCACGATCTGAAGGAACGGGCAAGCAAAGAAGGCAAACCTTTTAAAGTGGTTGATCATCCCAAGAAGTCTGCAGCTGCGGCAGTAAAGACGCAGGGAAAATCGAAGAAAAAGAAGAAATTTTTTTGAGTTTTGCGAAAACTTGTTTGTAAAATTGTACACTACGGATACATAAAATCGCACATTAGTTCAAACATATTTATTAGTCGTAAAGAACATTTTTAGGTCAAGCTTACCTCCACCTAAAGTACAATTAAAGTAGATTAGTTAAAATTTAAATTGGGAGATACGAACAAACCGCATTACGTTAAACCGGGCGACGAGGAAACAAGAATAAATGGTTTTTCTACCGCAAACCGACTATTACGAATGTGGGACCATTGTGCTTAAAGTCGAAGTCTTGAAACCCCATATCGCTTACTACTTTTAATTACGAATTTGCATTCATAAACTGAGCTACCGATAGCAGTTCCGCAGTAATCCATTTAGTCCTCTTCGGTTACTTAGAACAAGGGAGCGGGTTGGAAAACACCTTTAAGATCCACTATTTCCCCAGTATGTCGTATGGTGATTTCCCTGGTTGTCATGTTGCCCGTGAGGAACGTTTGCAGCGTAGTGCCGGCAGGAAATCGCCGATCAAACGGGTATCCCATGTTGCGTTTATCCGGATACTTCTGATCCCTAATGCCGCAGTAACTGGCTGCATCGCCACACGTCTTCTCGGCGAGCTCCGCAACCTGTTTTAGCGAAAATTTTACTCTACATTCACGGGATTTTGCAGAGCAACTTTTTTAAAATAAGAGTATTAGAGCTTTCTTACCTTGTCTTGGCACCAATCGGTGAGCATTGCAAAGAGGATGAACCGCATTCCCTCCACGCGACCTTTAGGGATGAGGAGGTGGTGCGGCCAGCCACAGCCGCAAAATCCTTGCTGGGCAGTGGGTGGAGTGTCTCCCGGCTCCAGTCCAATTTGCTCGAATCCCTTCACGGACGCAATGGTCACGTTGGACTGTTCGGAACGGCGATTCAAGGACTGTTTCCCGGGTGCCACTGAAATTAAAACAAAAAGCCATAAAACCAACATTCGCTTGCATTGCACCAGAGAAACAAATAAGACGAATTGAATAAGTTTCATACCGGTCACCGTGAATTTATCTAACTCCATGAAGAGCCTCCTCTGTTCGGCAAACGGAATGTTATCCTTGAGCTCATTGGAAACCGGGGCCAAAAAGAGCCGTACGACTGCTTGGCGATTTTTGCCGCTAGTGTTTTCCACCTCCAAATTGTAGACGAACTCCTCGTGATCGAGATGTTCAAAACTGACCTACGGAACAAAGAACGGATGGCTCGAGTACTGCTACTACTATCAATTTTTATTAATAATAAAACTACTAACGGCCACTGGGTTATTCCTTCCAAAATCCACTCCACGGCTGAGCAGCACTTCTCTCTTCTTCCAAAACGTCTGCAGGAAATTCAGTTTCTTGGTTATGTTTCCCAAGACGGAGATGCCGGACACCTTCACGTCTCCCCATTCCAGCTGTAAAATACGTTTAATGAAATAGATGTTTCAAGCTGCTTACTAGTTCTTGAAATTCAGCAACAAAGAAACGTCACCCTTTACCTCTGCCTTTGTGTACGGCGCTTGAGTCCGCTTATACTCGTCGAAGATGTCATCGATGGTTTTGTGCCAACGGTAAAAGATCGGATCCCTCATGGCCGTGGCCGAAAAACCCATCACACCGCGTTCACCCTAGGAAGAAAATGACAAAACTAAAACTCAAAATTTCATCCTGTTGTTCTTGGTAGAGAGATGGCGCCACCATCTTGTAATGGGGAAAACTTAAGAAACAGGGATTTTCCCCTCTCTTGCATATTGATAGCAAGGGAGCAACTTGGCTACCTGTTATTGTCAACCATTGGCTTCATACAACTAAACAATTCGTACACTGCAAACGATTCCTTACCCCAAACCTTCCATCTGGGTCGTGAACCCTAGAAATGAGCCTATGCCCGAAGTTATGGTAATCTCCATAAAGAGGTCTATTGATGCTAATGGCCGCAGCTTCAATGATGTCTCCCAGCATATCAATGCCTTTAGGTTCCACCAAAGGGATTATTTCTCGGCTCGGCTAAATAAAAATAATTTTATGAGATGCAACTAGGCAAGATTGCCGGCTTCGGAGATGGTCCGAAATCTAAACTTACATTCATCACCGAATTGCAGTGGATTGCGTCCAAAATGCGACCCTTCCAGAGATCCAGCCGGTCAAGCGAAACCTCTGAACTGTCTATCACAGTCATGTTAGCCGGCCGGGATGCGTACTGGTTGCCAGAGATGGTAGACATCAAGTTCGGGAAGTAACCCAACTGCACGAAAAAAAAAAATTAGGATGTCACCGAAACATTGGAAGCGGTGTGTTAGTGGTATCACTTGGCTTACATCAAGGCCTTGGCGGAAGTCAGACAAAGGACGAACTCTTTGCAAGTTGTTGGCCAGTCTGTCCGCGTCGTAACTAACCAAAACGAGAAAACTCATCATTGAAACTGCACCATATTGCATCCAAGATTTTCTTTACGTCAAAGCCAATATCTTAACAACTTGAATTTTTTTTATCTAGCTACATACCGTGCCATTGTTTGCTGATGCATGTAGTAGAAGAGCTCGCCTTTTCGGTCCTTTGTGCCTCCCAAGGCAGGGGTCCAGGTGAACGGATAGGCCAAGTGCCAATGCCAGTGGTGAGAATTGAGTCCGATGTCCTCCCGGAAGTACGCCATCCTGAATTCGGGATCTAGCTCATTGTGGGAGAACTCGTAAGGAACCACCACTCGCGTCTATGTCAAAATAGTAAACAAGTTGACGATTACAACTTCTGTTCAGGTAACTGGGATTTAGAAGACCTATACAAGTTGTGATTTGCTTCCATATCACGATACTCGCCTCTTCATCTTCGGTATTTTTCACTTGATGGTCAGCTTCGGTGACCACCGAGGATGGGAAGTACCAGTAGGGCAGCACCTCCTCTATCGGTGGTAGTTGGAGGTTTCTAGTGTCAGGTCGATTCAGGAAGGCGTACATCATGCCATACACGTATATTTCTTCGTTAACCACTGTTCGCAAGGCGACACACGTTCGAACCAGCTCGTCGTAACTGCCCAGGCCTAATGTTCGAGGAAGATAACAGCACATGTTTTATATTTTTAAGTTTAGCGGCATTGGGACCCCCCTCCCCCTCTGGATTTTCAACGCACCCCATAGTCCAGCTGGACTGATATTTTTTCGTCATTTTCAGATCTAAAAATTACGTCATTTTTGCTCTAAAAATAGCGTCTTTTTGTTTTTTCTTCTGCTCTAAAAAATTACATCTTTTTTCTCGTAATTTTGTGATCACTTTAGCCCCAGGACCTACTAGGCTGGAAACGCGCGTTTGGCTGGGCTCAAACAAGGCTCTTAATTAAAAAAGAATTTTCGCACGAGATATTAATGTGCAAATTTTACAATTCTAGAATTTAAATTAGATGCCCTGTTTGAGGCTACCAAAACGCGCGTTTCCAGCTTAGTGTTGCCTGGGGCTTAGTTGTCAAAAATCACGTTTATTTTCATAAGTTCACGTGGAATTTAAAAATGCAAACAAGATTGATTGAAGGATAAAATTCAGCTTTTAAGGGAGCAAAGCATTTTAATTTATGAAAACTGCTACAATTTCAAATAATCTATTTCAAAAATTCTATATAGTGACCACCTGTATACATAAATAAAAGTGACCAACTTTTGTGCAAATTTTTAAGGTGGTCACTTTTAACAGTTTCAATGGTAAATTACTTTTTTAGATAATAAGGGCACTCAGACAACCGAGCATATTTTTGAGGAATGAAACGGTTCCTCAAAAATTTTTTATTTTTCGAATTGCACCTAGACCACGTGACATTTTTTTGAATCCTGATTGGTGCATTGGTCATGCTCAGGAT
>JAQGCC010005821.1:0-11016 GCA_034698905.1 Xestoiulus laeticollis
AGCGCTTCTGAGAAGCCAAGGGCCAAAACGCTACCAAGTAAATTCCCCTTAAATTAGTTAATTAAATTGATGTTACCAACAACCGCTCCCACGGAGGTACGGTTGGAAAAATAAGGCATACCCAACCGAGGGACGCGGGAATTACACATTATTTGCTCGTAAGTGTAGATGAAGATGATAATGACACAGATGCATATCTACCAGTAAATACTCCTACTGTCGGAACCCGCCTCATTACACTTCAAAATAACATGAAAATGAAAATAAGAATCAAAAGAGCAGTGGTACGCGTCCCAAGGTATCAATTGATCCGGAAAACTACTACTACAGTTTGTTGGTTCAATATTGCCCTTTTCGTTCAGAAGATGAACTTTTTAATGGATTTGAAAATGCAAAAGATGCATTCCTTGCAAAGGAAGATACATTGCGTGCATCATGTATGGTGCATGATCATCGTCAATGTGATTAACAAATTCAAGCCGCATTGGATCAAGCACATGCATTTGTCGCACTAAAAATTATAAACCACTTGAAGATGAAGAGGAGGTTGTTGAGGAAATCAATATGACTAAAATTGAGCAACGTGATCATTTCAACTTTGTCACCCATAAAATTCATATTCAACTAAATGGATTACATAAGCAAATAAAGCTCTTTATCACTGGTGGTGCAGGCACTAGAAAAACATTTACGCTAAAATTGCTAGCTGAGCAAGTGAAAAGGTGCTATGGCAATAATAAGACATCAGTTAAGTTATGTGCACTCACTGGTGTCGCTGCTCGCTTGATTCATGGCTCAACGCTTCATTCGCTTCTCAAGTTTCCTGTTCAAAAAGATGGTAAACTTCTCAATATGCCACTTCTCACTGGACATTTCTTGCGTCGAATGAGAATCGAGTGGAAAGATGTGCAGTTTGTTACAGTCAATGAAATTTCAATAGTTTCCTATGAGATGCTGTGTATGATTGATCAACGATTGAAACAATTGAAAAACTGTGAACAACTTTTTGGTGGTTTTAATATCTTACTATTTGGTGATCTTTTGCAGTTACCACCTGTACGAGGAAGTTCAGTATTCAACCAACCTGAACAAATGCAACCAGCAACTCATTTGTTGCATGAGTTTTAATTCTGTGAACTCGTACAGAATATGTGAAAGCAAGGAGACAGAACTTTCATCGATCTTCTAAATCACTTGCGAGTTGGCATGCTTAAAAGACACCACATTCAGCTTCTTTTGACGAAATCGGAAGGTAATAGCGCAGGCGATTTTTCGATTGAAAAAACCCTATGTATCCATCCAACTGACATAAACAAAACTGGAGCATTACCAAAGAAATTGACGCTTTACACAGGTGCAAAAGTAATGCTTCGTTACAATGTGGACACAAGCAAAGGCTTAGTAAATGGTGCGATGGGTGAAGTTATTGTAATTATCTGGTTACATTTCCGTAAAGCACAACTCTACGATACAGACATTCCATCAGTAAGAATCAATTTTGGTGAAATTGGAATCCAAAAGATTGACCGCATAGAGGTGCAATTCCCAGCAAAATATTCGTATGGCACTGCTGAAAGATGCATGCTACCACTGATTTTATGTTGGTCATCAACAGTGCACAAAATGTAGGAAACACAGTTGATCGTGCAGTCGTCTATCTGATCTCAAAAATATTTGCACTAGGACAGGCGTATGTAGCTTTAAGTCGAGTTCGCTCACTCGAAGGACTTCGCCTTGAAGATCTAAATGCTGCTGCGCTCACATCACCACATATGTGCAATAGGAAGTTATTGGAAGAAATGGAAACAATGCGCCAGCTCTCAGATTACAGACGTTAATTATACACAAGATAATGTTGACCTAACAACTCATTAAATTTGTTCACTGGAATTTAACCCAAATGACCATTAGAGATGTTTACATAACCAATACCCAGCTAACCTCACGCAGTAATGAGTTATCACTAGTTCACAATTTTCATGTTGATGAGTAGTGGACTCCCGACTTTGATGGTCAAGTCGTTGTGCGGTTGTCTCTCATCCCAGGGTGTGGGGTTGATGTATATTTTTTCACATTTACCTCACATGTCAAAACATGCACGCATCTGCAAAACTTCAGCATTGTGTTCAATGATGCAAATATAACAGTCGATCATGCTAATTGTCTAGCGTAAAACAGTTGACATGAAATGCACTCATTTGCTAGTGCAAACTCCGTTAGAATAATTGAAGCATGGTCATCGCCTTTCAACTAGTTAATACCAATTAATCTTGATCAATATATTCGCTCCAAAAAATTATATGCTGATGTCTAACTTTTAATAAAATGTTTTATCAAAAAACTTAGTTATTTTACTGTGTTATTAAGCTTCAGTATACTGTGTGCCTCAATTGGATTAGCAGCAGCAAGTTTAAGGTAAGTGAATTTTTAATTATATAATAATATAATTATACTTAATTAAAATTAACATTAACAATACATTATATACCTCGTTATATAACCTGTGGGCAATAGTTCAAACTTAAGCAATAGCGTTAATTGACTAAAATTAACGATAAGGAAGAACAAAACACATTTAATATGGGGAAATCTTATAACGAATACAGCTACTGCTTTAATTTAAATTTTTCAGAAAAAAAAATTTGTAAATGTTCTTAGAATATTTCTCTACCATTTGCCGTTTTTTGTTTTTTTAAATATTGTCAGGTTTTTTTATAAATTAAAAAATTTAACAATAATTTTAAATCGTGCGGGTTTGTCCACGTCATATCTATACATTATACACGCTGTGGTTAGCAGTAAACATTAGCCATTGAAATAATTGGCCGAAAATAACGATACAATTTTTAAATGACATGATTATCGTTTATGTGCCCAACCTAAATTTAAACTTAATCGTATGGAATTGATATTCAATTATAAGAATGGAATGTTTTTTCGTTTTTTTGGCCAATTATTGCGATGGCTGCCGTTTACTGCTGCCCGCAGCATGTATAACATATAGATATGACGTGGACAGCAGGAAACATCAGCCATTGAAATAATTGGCCAAAATTAATGATACAATTTTTAAATGACATGATTATTGTATATTTGCCCAAGCTAAATTTAAACTTAATCGTATGGAATTGATATTCAATTATAAGAATGGAATGTTTTTTCGTTAATTTTGGCTAATTCTTGCGATGGCTGCCGTTTACTGCTGCCCACGTAATCTATACATTATATATGCTGTTGGCGCATATATTTAAATTAAGTAACTACCGTAAATTAACCAATTAATTTATAGGCTGGCTGCGCTCATTAAGATGACTACATCCAATAAAGGTATACTCTAGTATGGCTTTTTATATATATTAATACATCTAGACACAATATATATTCATCTGTAATGATTGTTGGTACTTAAATTTTTTAGCTCACAGTATGAAACGCAATGCAGAAACATGCCACCGGATGTAGACTGGTAACGTTAGCCAACGTTACCATGGCAACCCCGACTTTATTTGCTCAGTTGAGCTTACTTCGCATTTAATCGGTTCCTTTGCCCTTTCACCTGATTGGTCGCCAGGGCACATGCTTTTTGCATAAATAGAGATGCAACTTCCAGTTCTAGAGATTCTCCGACATGAGTGAAGAACTTGTTCTCTCTCTAGAGTATATCTTTGAACTGACAGCGCTCTCTTCAAAATATTCAATTCGTGTGTAATCTCATTTCGATTGTATTCTACGAATAAAGTGTATTTCTTCATAAATCCTTGATGACTTCGTCTTTATCCGCGAAATGTCGAAAATACATCGGATAACGATTAGAATAGCTCTCCGCTGCATGTTAGATAACACTGCAACTGGAATTGCGACCCTATATCCGCTCCGATAATATTAAGTTTCTTCAAGGTGCTTGCTCCACTCCAGGTAAGTCTTCGTTGTCACCTGAACACTGGAAAGAATGGAACCCAACCCTTCAGAGACTTTTAGATTACCTGGCATCGATAGCGACCTCTCCTTCGATGTCCTCGATGCCATGAGTGCACGGCAGTCTCCTGCTCTGGGGGGCAGCTCTTCATCAGGTCATGCTAAGCAGCAACCCGAAAGAGCGCTTAAGTAGAAAGAATAAGCTATTCACAAGTGGCGAAAGGATGTAGTAAAGAAAGCCATGGTTGTCAACAATTACCCTCGCTGTCAATGCATCATGATGTGGATGTCGATCAAGACACATATCTAGTGATGAAGCTATTCCTGAATGTGATTTGCCCAATGTTGGCCATCCTAAGAACTTCGAAGAATTGGCTGATGAACAGGTTGTAGGCCAATGGTTACAGAAAGAGCTAGCACAATGGGTGGTTCAAAATCATATTAGGCAAAGCTATTTAAATGAGCTGTTGGCCATTTAATTAGGTATAAATGTTCAGATGTTGAATTGCCTACAGATGCCCATGCACTTTTGAAAACACCAAGGCAAAAAACAATTAAGAGTTATTGACCAAAGCTCCTATGCCCACTTTGGCTTAGTGAGTGGATTAAAAAAACAATAGAAACACTTGCTAGGGAAATCACACTCCCCAATGGTTGACACACAGGTGATGGTGTTTGGCATTGACGTGACACCAGTGACACACTTCTTTGCATTGACCAGCAGTGGGAGTCGGCCACTTCGATAGTTTCTGGTAGGCATCATAGTCTACTTCGATGGGCTTCGGTTATTTGAAGTACTCCGCTACCAACTTTGTGAGCTTTCGCTCGATGGACTCAAGGTGTTTGGCCATCTGAGGGGTTTCCTCCATCATAATAGGTGGGGGCCCTACTTTATATAGGTGGAACGAGGTGAGTTTATTAATTCCCTCGCTCAAATGCTGCCAAAAGTGGCCAGTAGCATCTGCCGACCTCTTTCGGACAGAAACTTGTTTCAGGATCTGTGGCTTTTCCTCAGGGATTCGATCAGGGTCTGACAGTATAGTTTCTCCGGAGAGGCTTTCCATTTGCGAGCTGGGTCAGGCTTTGCTGCCTCAGAAGCAGTAGCTTCTTGTGTTTTGCCTTGCTGGTTGCGGGCCCTTTCCTCCTGTGCTACAGCTGACAAGTCTGATACTAGCACTATGGAAGATCGGATTTTGGTTTTGGAAGTGGGCGTGGGCTCTTGGTGCCTAACCCGTGGCTTGACCGCCGCTGTCTCCTCTGTCTTTGTCGCCAGCTTAGGTATAATGTACCTGCTGGTCGACGGTGCTGACTCCGGTGCTGACTGCAGTACAGCCGCATTAGGATGCATTGAGGTCTGTATCATTGAGAGATACTTTTCCAGATCTGGGTTTTGATCTGGGGCTGCCGGCGGTTCGAATCGCATGGCAGGTGTTTCTTGTCCTTGTGTCAAATGATGCCCTGTCTGGTGACTTGCTGGCAATTTTGGATGAGAGCTATTCTCCTCTGCTGGTTGGCCAGCTAGAGGTACATCTAGATGCTGCCCCAGGGTTTGACCTGTTTGAGCGAAAGCATTATTCATTACGTCTTGGACCTAAACCATTTCTACCTGCCCCGTTGGGCGAGGTGTCGAATGTGCTGGGTTCCAGTTATTATTAGACTGGCTTTGAGCCTCAACCACTTTGACCTGCCCCAGTGGACGTGGTGTCATGTTGTTTGTTAGGCGCCAGTTATTAGGTGTGACTGGCTTTGAGCCTCAACAAACTCCACTTGCCTCGGTGGGCGTAGTTTCGTATCGGTAGGGCGTTAGCTATTAGGTGACCCTCCTGGTTTGCCTGGATGCCAGTTACTGGTCGGCCCTCTAGGGGTAAAAACTCTAGCTGGGGTTGACCACCTGGTCCCTGTCGCCGCTTGGCGGACGATAGGCAACTGCGCTCTGATTCTCTCAGAGCATCGGGGATAAGCCTGAGCCGGATTTGAAAAGGTAGGTCCGGGGTTGTCCATGTTCAGTGGGCCAATCGGATTGCTTCTACCTTACTCGTTAAGAGTCCTACCAGGGAGTTGGGTCCCTAATTTGTGCAATGACTATGCAGCGGGTATCAAGCTGCAGGCGGGCATGTCTACACCTGGGAAGAGCATGCGGCAATGGTTGTACTTGCTGGTAGCGTGCAAAGTAATTTGACCAAAGACGTTAGGTTTAAAAATCAAAGAAAAGTTTATTTTATTTCATTTAGAATGTTTAGTAAGAGCCATAGGACACTAGGGTGTGCCTGAAAATGTTCATGAGAGTGCAGGGCTATTCTATCCGGTCTTAAATTACTTCTGACGGTTCTGATTTACTAAAATAAACTGAGGTTCTATGGAAGATAGACCTCTTTTTATACTGCTTGAATTCGTCCTATGAACAATCAGGAGTAAGGCAGCAGTGGGCGTTTACACTAGTTTTGCTACATCCTTGAGGCTATTAGGGACCAATCTAAATGGACATCTGTTTAGGCTTAGCTATCAGTTATTCAGCACCTTCAGGTGATACTTAGCATCTTGCTGTGACATTTTTTGTCTTAATTGCAAAGTGGAACAGGATGAGGCTTAATTTTCTTTTGTCTTTAAATTCATTTCCTTTTGGTAAGTTCATATCCTTTTTCAGGATTATTATGCTTCGGACCCAGTCTTAATGACCTACTGAGCTGATGTCCGCTCTCCTTTGGTTCCCAATATCTGCGCCTGAAGCTGATCAGGGCGAGTCATTGAGCTCAGACTCACAACAGCCAGCTACGGAGAACCCAAGGGTGGCACCTAACCCAGGACCACCTCGACCCCGTAATCCGGAGAAGCGCACGGTGGATTGTTTACCTTTTCAAAGGAATAACGTCCCCATAGCGACTACGAATCTCGAGCGGATCTTTCAGGTTCTACCATGTTATGGCGGTGATCTGAAGCAGTTTACCACCTGGTTGGCTAGCTTCATGCACTATGCAGAGATACATCATCTGACAGATGAAGAACGCATGTTAAGCTTCAGACATATCCTCTTCCGCGCAGCTTTTGACTGGTGGATCGTAGAGGAGTGACAGTGCAAACTTTCAAGAAGCACTCGAGAAAGTAAAATCCAATTTTTGAAGTAACAAGTTTGACATCCAGATAGAGCAGCGGTCGGGGGAACAGGGGAAAATTACCCCAAATAAGGTAAAAATGAAATTTTTTTGGGTAATAGGGAAATTTTTCTAATATTTAAATTGCTATTTTTTTTTGCTGTGAAATTACTAACATACCAGAAGAACCTCCAGGTTTGGCAGAGGCAATTCTTGAACTTCGATCCAATGCTGAAGCACGTATTCAATTTGAGACCAAAGCAATTCTGGCGATCAGGCGGTAAAAAAATTGCTGTTATTTGCAACAACCTACCTTTGTGAACAAGGCTTTTTCACTCTAATGAACATAAAAACGAAAACAGAAATCGATTAAACGCCGAAGACTGTATTCAAATTGCTCTTACATCAAAGAGTCCCAATTTTGAAGTAATTATATCATTTTTCCAAAACCTGAAGGGGGAAAGTTTTCAATTAATTTTTGTTTGTTCCAATTTGAGAATTTTATTTTGTTTGTCTATTACATACTTAATATTTTCATGTAACTTTTTTTATAAAT
Organism: Xestoiulus laeticollis; assembly: GCA_034698905.1. Lineage (NCBI taxonomy): Eukaryota > Metazoa > Arthropoda > Diplopoda > Julida > Julidae > Xestoiulus > Xestoiulus laeticollis. The sequence continues at coordinate 7,561 of JAQGCC010005821.1, forward strand.
ATGTAAATGTAAATTAAATCAATAAATAATGTTTTTTTAAAATTTACATTGATTGTTTTCTTTTCAGAATAGATAAGGGGGGGGGGGGGGGAAATATCGACTTACAAAAAAATATTTTGGGGTAATGGTTAAAAAAGTTCCCCGACCGCTGCGATCGGATTCGTAGACTGAGGCAATAGAGAGGGCAAAACACCTCTCGCTTCCTTACCGTGATAAAAATCAAATACAATGATTTTGAGGAGCGTCCTTTTGTAGCACGGATGCTCAATACAATGTATCACTGTCTGCATCCAGAAATTGCAAGCAAATTCCAAATCAAGGGAATCGCAACATATAACGAGTTCTTGAGACAGGCTAATCACCAATCAAAACTCCTAGTAGACAGGGGGGTATTGCCACTAGATACAAAGCCACCTCCGAATGTTTCGGGAAGATGCAGCTTCCAAAACTACAATAATCGGGAGGATGGCAAGAACTCCTCCAGCAGTAGCAGTCAACATGAAAAACCGCAAAAGCGGGAATACAAAAAGTGGGAACGCCCACAATATCAGAAGCATCAGATATCATTGAGCAGGCTCCAAACAACTTTACAAAAACCACGTAGTATAAAGTTTGGCGGGCTGCTCAAATATTCAAAATTCAAAACTGGAACTCTGAACATGTGAAAAAGCACATAGACGTGTTAAATCCATGCTTTTATAATGATGGGGATGAATCAACGGATGACCAACTTAGCAGAGTATGTAGGTCACATTCGTACCCCCAGGCCTAAGAATGATCACATCAAGCTTTGCCGAACGCTCCCCGACGCTCTGAGAGAGTCAGAGCGCAGCTGCCCATCGTCTGCTCAGTGACGACAGAGACTGTCGCCCAGGCAATCCAGGAGGGTCACCTAAATATATCACATCCACTGGAAAGCCCCCATCAACCAAATGTGTACATGTATCCAGACATTTCAAAAGCTGAGTCGAAATCTGACGCTTCTTCAAAAATCCAAATTGATTTCGAGAAATAGGTATGAAGTTCGTCATGTGGTCCACAATTAGTTTCTCCAACACCTTGCAAGGAATGCAGGTCAGCGAAATCGGACGGTAATTTTCTGGTAACGTAGGATCACACTTCTTAAAAATTGAGACAACTATTAAACTTTACCATATCACTGGCAAACACCCATCCTGTAAAGATTTCTTAAAAATGATACACAGGTGTTTAGCAAGATATTGCGCAAAGGGAACATACATAACTGCAGGAATACCATCAGGACCTGCCCAATTTTTCCACCCAAAAAGTTCCACCCAATTTAAGCTTGCATAGTCGATTAAAAATATACTATTAAGAGAATAAAATACCAGAAAAGGCTGCTAGAAACTGAGTAGTAGAATTAAAATCAGGAATACATCCATGATCCATCGTCAATTGTAAAGGACTTTTGAAAAACACAATTCAGTAAGTTTGCTTTAACTTCATCCTCAGTGCATAACTCACCATCTTCTCGTTTTCAAGTAGCGTTTATAATACTGAGGTGATTAGATTAGAGGGAATTCAGAAAACAGGGAGTTCATCCAATGTTAAGTTTATGGAGTTTCCCAAGACCGCCGAAATGTGTTCATAATACCGGGGTCACGCGGGCGGGGTGTTCACATTAGAGGGTGTTTAGACAGAGAGAGTCCATTGTATTTTTTTTTTCTGTAAAACCACATCATTTTTTTTTAATAATGATGTCATTTTTTTGGTACAATTGCGTCATTTTCTTAGTAAAAAACACGTCATTTTATTTAATGTTACAAAGATGTAATTTTTTTTTGTGTCATTTTTTCGGTAAAAACATCAGTTTTTCTGTCATATAGTTGTAATATGTCATTTTTTTCTGCCCCGAAGATGCAATTTTTTTGTTTCAAAAGACACAATTCAGCGTTAATGATAAAAATGACGTCTTTGAAACCATTTTGCTACCTAGGAGAGGCTTGCTAGTGCTTTCATACAAATAATGGCGAATTTTTCGTCGACCAATCAAAAACGCTTAAGGGGGATCTGAACTGCATGTTTTGCTATGGGGAAATTTTAAACCTACTTTTAAAAAAACTTCTTGTTATTATACAAAAATAAAAATTGATGAAAATGCAGTATTTTTGTAGCTACTCCATGATCAAAATTTCATAATTTTCCCAAGTTTTTAATTTTTTAAAAATCCCCTATAAATGGAAAAATTATGAAATTTTAATCATGCAGTAGCTACAAAAATACTGCATTTTTATCAATTTTTATTTTTGTATTATAACAAGTAGTTTTTTTAAGTAGGTTTTAAAATGTCTCCATAGCAAAACATGCAGTTCAGATCCCCCTTAACAAGTTGACCGCTCTTTCTCTCTATACAGGCTCTGTAGTTAATTTATTACATGATGGCTTTCGCGCCTCACGTGGCATATCCAATCTTTACCCATGCGCGTCAATATCAGCCTCTCCTTTCACCAGAATTACATGTAGGTTGTTACAACAATCAACCACTTAGAAACGGCATAAGTTATACAAGATTACACGCGACTACAACCTGTTTTCTGTCGGTTAAACCATTGGAGAAGGTAAGTTTTATTCTTGCTATTTTGTGCCGCGCTATGCTCCATTAAATAGGCCAACAAGTTGCAAGAACGAAGGTTGAAATTAAATTTTGCGTTTTTATTTTTAAATTTGCTGTAATAAACCAGCTTAGGCTTGACCCAGTTAAAGTTGGCATCGCTATGTACTATAGCTTTTGCTTTTGCCAAACTTATTTTATGGATATGCATGTAGCCTACAACAATACTTAGAAGATTAAAGCATTCCATTTTAAATCGCTGGCGTTTATGCCTTATTTTTTCGAGGCAATTACTCGTCTAAGCGACCTTGACCGTTCAGTAACCAGTCTGATGGTCATTGCGTTCATGGTTATACATGTATAATGCATGCATGGCATACAGTGTCACCAAAAAGTATTGGCAGTAGCACTTTGAAGATAATGCACCATGAAAATAATTGTATTAGTTAATAACGGAAATATACATTTTGTGGTAAAAGTGTATTTTAGCGTTTTTTATTATTTCGTTATTTCAATCATGTCTTTTAGCATTTTCGGCGTTCCATACCAGATTAGCTATGCCCCGCCCCTAATCCAAAACTAACCTATCCGGTGCCAAATGTTTCGTACCGACTAGGTTAGTTAGGATTGGTTAGTTTGGGTTAGGCAGCGCCGTAGGCCGGCCACGCTAGGGATATCATAGGAGACGCCGGCCTGCGGCGCCATAGATTAATAACTTACAAGTTAACTTGTAAGTTATTAATCTATGGCGGCGCTGCCTAACCCAAACTAACCAATCCTAACTAACCTAGCTAGTCGGTAACACTTTATTCACACCAACTTTAATCCAGTTTCACTGATCTCCTGCACATGCTCAGATGAATCGAAAAGTGGGTTAAGCTAAC